>JAPMOR010058754.1:284447-295436 GCA_026543865.1 Argiope aurantia | reverse complement strand
AATGCAATGGTTTGAAGAATGCGAAATATCGGAAGATGATTTTGATATTAGCGATACAGAAACGAGTATAAGCGATCGTGAAAGAAAAAGTGAACTAGAAAGTGAAGAAAATTCGGATGTAGATTCGGAAGAAGAGAAATGGAAAATGATTTCTATGGGTAAGGAAAAAATAGCTTCAAGTGAACCAAGAAGCCATTAGTGAGTTCACATTTCCGATCGTCTCAGCCACAACCACCGGTAGACAAGGCCAGAACATTTACGTCACAGAAAGTCATGACATCGCACCGAGTGGTGACACGAGTGGGTGTGAATTGGGGGACCGAGGAAAGAATTTCCCCCACATCAAACTTACTGATATACTCTCCCAGACCTCCGAGAAGAGTGCTTTCTCTTTCTACTTTATTTAAAACTTTTATTGCTCTCTTCGTTCTCAGTGGCCCCGACTATCTCCTTCACAAGCCATTTTTTAGCCAGTGGTCATTCTCGTTTTTGAAAAAGCAGGAAGCGTGTTTTGTTGTTTGCAAGAAAATTCCTTTGGAGTTCACTGAAAATAAGGAATAGAAATGCCTTTAATCTACTGTGGTCCAAACTGTGATGGAAATTATAGGAATGGCCCAAGAGTCAGTGTTTTTTCCTTTGCTAAAGAGGAAGAATTTAAAAAGAAATTGCTAAGTGCCATACATCGTGATGGGTTTTATCCGATGCGGCATAGTAAGGTAAGCTCATTTAACTGTTTTAAAGTAATGTCAAAGTTTCAAAATGAAAAATCATTTATTCTCACTTCAGAAGTTTAATTGCTCGATAGTATCCATTATTCGGGATTTTAATCAAGTGCATTATAAAAAGAATTATTTAATTTCTACAAAATATTGTAATGTAGGCAGTATTATTGTCAATAATAATTATAATATGTGCCATAATTATGTTTACATTTTTTGTTTACTATTATACAGCCATTCTATAATTACGTTTATATTGTTAAATTTTATTATATAAAATAACGATAATTACCTCAAAGTAAACAAAATAAAAACTCTCCGTACTTATGATTATATATTGTTTCATGTTGTTTATTTGTTACTGTATTTAAATTAAATATGATAGGAAGTCAATATTTATAAATAATTTCCTTTACTGTAGGTCTGTGAATTACATTTTAGAACAAATGATATTGAAAGAGAAACTAGTCTACTTGACTTGAAGTCAGGAAAATGATTAAATACCCATCTTAAATATCTCAGACTAGTCACTGGAACAATTTCATCTCAGATGCCAAACTGTGCTTCTTATATATAATTTTCAACATTTCAGAGGGAAAATCCAGAAATAAAAAAGATGAAATTAAAGCAACAGTATATAGAAAACGTTCTCTAGGAATGCATAACAGAAAAAAAGAAATAAAATAAACCAAAAGAATTTTAAAATCTTGTAACAGCGTATTTTGATAGTAAAGTTTTTCGTCGAGTCCAGGTTTAGTTTGCAGTCGGATTCACATCGGATTTTTCATACTGAAACGCCAGGAACCATTACCACCACGAGAACATGACTGAACGACACCGTTACGGTGGTGCAGAATGCTCGTTTGGGATGGAATTATACTGGGCTGTAAAATAGATCTGCATCTTCAAATCGGAACAAGGATGAACCAAATCTATCGAGACATTATTCTGGAATAACATGTACGAGTGCCATGGTTGCAGAATTTGTGTTTTATGGATGACAACGCCCGTCCTCACCATGCAAACATCGTAAACGAATACTTTCAGTCTGAGGCCAGCATTCTCGCCTTGAATCCAATAGAGCATGTTTGAAACATGCTTGGCCTACGAATGTAGCCCTTCAACCACCTCCTACATGCGTACCGAAACTTCAGAGAGCATTGCTTACTGAATAGAGTAACTTCCCTGAGATCGTCTTGATAATTTGATAATTTGCAGGTCTAGGCGTTGTACGGACTGCATTTCATCGTCTGGGAAATATGCGATTTATTAACCATCATCCAAACCATGTAAAATTAAGATTTTGTGAGAGAGATATTTTTAATTGCTCCAGAGAACAAAAATCGTAATTTTATTAATGGTATCATATACATACCATCTTTTTTGCACTTTATATTTTGTTTAATAAATAAGCTTTATGAATAAATCACGTTTTTTTTTTTTTTTTTTTTTTTTCTAAACCCTTTTTTTCCGGAGCTTGCATTATTCTTAATTGATGGACATAAATGTAGAAATAATAATACAAAAAATTAAAATTAAAAAAGAAACTCTGAAAAATTTATTATTTATGTTTATTTGATTCACCTTAAAAAATAATAATTAAAAATCTTCTTAATTTTTAAATAAACATAATCTATTTTCTTTTAAAGCAAAATTCGAAAATATAAAGAGAAATATCTTTAAAATTTTACTCTGTTTAAGAGTATTTAAAGAAAGGCTCAATATAATATTAAACTGGAAGTATCAATTTTTGGCCGATGAGAAATAGACACATTGAATTTTAAAGCTTCACTTTTATTCCATTTGTGAGGCATAATTTATGTCCAAGCAGTGCGGACAAAACACGTTCGTTCACAGCGCGACACAAGAGCAAAAGAAAGCGGGGGGAAAAAAAAGAAAAAAAAATAGAGAGAGAGAGAGAGAAAATATTTTCCACAACTTATTTATACTATGATATTTTGATAGGGATTTGTTTACACGTGTCGGCTTAGGTAAGGGAATTATATCTTCTTTTTAATAGAATTCACTTCAATTGATAACTTTTTATCCCTTCACTCGGAGTGTGGGAACTTGTCGACTTCAGCAATTTGAGAACTCGAGCTGAATTAATTAAATAAAAAGGGTGGAATTGGATCAGAAAACAAGAGAATATTTTAGAATGAAGTTAATATGGGCTAAATTAAGTTAAAAATTAGGAAATTAATTAAGTTTAAATGAGATTTTAAAATATCATTACACACACACACACACACACACACACACACACACACACACACACACACACACACACACATACATACATACATACATATATATATATAATGTGTGTGTGTGCATATACCTCCTTGCTTATAGGATAGAATTTAAAACAGCAAAATAATAACCCATGTGAATGAAATAATCTCTACCTATTTTTCAATTACTACTGTTACTTCACACTCTCCCTGTTATTTATATATCTTGTTCAAATTTTCAATCGTTAGTAAAATACTTTTTAATTATCCACTCAAGTTCAAATACATTTTTTAAACTTGTAGTGGATGACACTTGATGTTAATACAGTTTTTTCAAATATTAATTCTTTAATTATTAAATTTAATTAATTTTTAATACTTTAAATAGAGTTTTAGCAGTTTGTAATGAAAATTGAAATGAACAGGCAGTAGCTCAATTGGTAAAATACAAGGATTTCAGTATTTTTTACGTGAAGAAGAAGAATGCGAGTTCAATTTTTGTGAAAGTAGGAATTGACTTAATTTTTTTTTTATATTACTTGTTGTTAAAGAATATCTTTTTTTTATCTATAAAGATACAAAAACTCTATATATATGGTTTAAGGAAATTTGCTTTCAAAGACCTCAGAACCAAAGATTTCTTTAAAAGTTTGTTATTAAGTTCTAAAGGCAATTGAAAATTGGATCGTTATCACTCAGTCAAAGCCATAAGATCATTCAAATTTATTTTTGAGTGGCTGTTCAAACTTAATATTTGTAAATGCCATAAAAACATGTTTATAAATTATTAAATGTGGTATACAGAATAAGTTTTTCAATTTACTTAGCTAACAATTTTTATGACGTAGTTACTTTCTATTGAAACAACCAAAAATAAGCATGCACTTAAAATTTCCATTTAGTCGATATTACTTTTCTCTTTAAATGAATCTATTGAAAGATTTTCTTATTTACGATCCACATTTTTCTCTAGCAAACAGTTGCCAAAGCAAAAAAAAAAAAAAAAAAAAAAAATATTAAAAATGACGAGTTAGTTCAAGATAACTACTTTGAAATTCAAATAAGAATAAAAATTCAACAGATGTTTTTTCTTACAAGTATTTCAGAATTTACGACAAACACAAATTCTGTCAGATATTTCGCGATTCCATTGTTAGCCCTAAACTATAATCATAAATGATAATTACATAATCCTGCCTTAAACTTATGAAATAACACCTCGTTCATTTATCCGAGACAATTTTTTCTCACATTAATGAAATTTTTGCAATATTTCGCACATAATAGTCTCATTTGAATAGAATAGCTACGAACCGCTAATTTTAAATACGAAAAATGCTAAGGTGCAAGAATGAGAAGGAAGATGCAATTTCCATGTAAATATCTTCATTTTAAAAGTCTAGATTTATATATATATATAAAAAATAAGAACATTCAAATATTTAAAATTAAAATCCAATATCTACTCACAATCATTTACAAGCTTGTTCAATTAAATGTGAATGATTCTATTTTATTGTTGTATAAAATGAAGTTTTCGATTTCTGTAAAACCTAGAAAACCAACAGTATAAGGTTGCACAAATAGAAAGAATTCATACACACGTGATACATATTTTGTATCCCCTACAAATTCTAATTTGAAATCCATTGTCCCCATTGCAACTGATGTTCGTAACGTTAAGAACAATTCTTTACCAATTAAAATATCTTCATTTTTACTGTGTTTTCTTTGGTAATACAATGAGATCTCCAAAAGGACACGAGGAAGCAGGGGGAGGGGGAAACCGATTGCTTGGATAAAAAGTTGCCGTATACGTAAGCATGTTCTCGTTCTTCAAAGGGGCAAAGAAATGGCACTGTGTTTGTATTTACCAAACTTTCAGCGATGGGATGCGCTTCCTACGGGAGGGTTGATGCATGAATCCTGATTTTACTCACAGTGCCCATATTATCTTTTCGGCTCAATCTTTAAGGACCACGATCCCCGATAGACAAGGCCTGAATACTTACGTCACAGAAAGTAATGACGTCGTCCCGAGAGGTTACACGAGTGGGTGCGAATTGGGGGACCGAGGGAGGAATTTCACCCTCTTCAAGTTTACTGATAAGAAACGAACTTTGAGTAGATAGGAAGCGCCATTTCTTATTTGCAAGAAAAGTCATTTGGATTACTAAAAATAAGAAATAGAAATGCCTTTGATCTGTTGCGTTCCAAACTGTAATGGAAATTACAGGAATGGTCCAAGAGTAAGTGTTTTTGCCTTTCCTAAAAATGAAGAGCTTAAAAAGAAATGGTTAAGTGCCATACATCGTGAAGGATTTTATCCGACGCAGCATAGTAGGGTAAGCTTATTTAATTATTTTAAATTAATGCTCAATTTTTCTAAATGAAAAATAATTTATTCTCACATTAGAAATTTAACAGCTCAGTAATATCCATTATTCGTGATTTTAATCAAGTGCATTATGAAAAGAATTATTTCATAAAATGCTGTAATGTAGGCAGTATTATTGTCAATAATAATTATAATATTTACCGTAATTATGTTTACATACTTTGTTTACTATTATATCTATAATTACGTTTATATAGTTAAATTTTATTATATAACATAACGATAAAAGCATGAGAGTAAACAATAATAATTATATATTGTTTTATGTTGTATATTTGTTACTGTATTTAAATTAAACATTAAAGGAAGTCAATATTTATGAATAATTTCCTTTACTGTAGGTCTGTGAATTACATTTTTAAAAAAATGATATTGAAAGAGAAACTAGTCTCTTTGATTCGAAGTCAGGAAAATTATTAAGTGCCCCTCTTAAATATCCGAGACTAGTGATTGGAGCAATTCCATCTCAGATGCCAAATTGTGCCTCTTACATGTCATCTTCAACATTTCATAGGGAAAATCCAGAAATAAAAAAGATGAAATTGGAGCAACAATATATAGAGAAAGCTCTCCAGGAAAGCATAACAGAAAAAAAGAAATACGATGAGACAAGAGAATTTAAAAATTTGGAAGAACTAAAGCAGCGCATTTCTTTAGTAAATTTGAAAATTTTCTGGCATATCATTTATAAAGAAAACAAAATTTTATTCGTGAATATTGAATTAAGTTCTGGTCCTGAAATTGTATTGTCTGTTGTAATAAATGATTTATTAGAGGTGTCAGCTTTTGTTGGAAAAACAAGCTTGTCAAATATTCCAAACATTTCTTCTTTACCTATAAAAATCAATAACATCAACACTTTAAATGACATATTAGAGCATCTGCCAGAAATGAAGACAAATAATTCATTGCTGAATTCTGATATTGTTTCCCAGATTCATAATTTCATGGATAATTTAAATATAACCCAAGAAAATTTAACGAATGCTATAGCATTTATTAAAGAGCAATCTGCCTTGATTATTCAAAATGAGCACAGTAAAAGGTACTCCACTGAAATGATGATATTCTGCTCATTATTTTATTCAATGGCTCCGCATGCATATAAATTTGTCAGAAAGTCTGGCTATATTTTGTTACCTCATCCTGTAACTTTGAGAAATATATGCATTCCTATCAACACCTGCCCTCAGTCAGAGCAGAACGAATTGCATTTCTTAAGATACATTAAGCAGAAATTACAATTCATAGTATCTGCAGATAAAAATGTGATTCTTCAAATAGATGAGATGCACATCAAACCCTACTTTGATTACAAAGGGGGAAATATATCAGGTTTCAGTTACATTTCAGAAAATGCCGCCACAAGTGTTGTGTCTTTCATGATAAATAGTATTTCATCGTCATATAAAGATGTTGTTCATATTCTTCCTGTAAATAAAATAGCAGCAGACGTTTTACATGCATTCATTAAAAAAATTATTATTGGATTAGAAAACATAGGTTTTAAAGTGATATGTGTAGTAACAGACAACAATTCAGTCAATCAAAAAGCAATGTCTCAGTTCGGTTCTCCTTCACGTTCATATTCAATTCTTTATCCTCATCCGGTAGATAACGAACGACCTCTTTTTTTCATGATCGATACCGTCCATTTATTGAAGAACATTCGCAATAACTGGATCAATCAAAAGAATGTTGATAAGTGTATGTTTTATCCTAATTTTAAAGAAACCACCTCAGAAAAAAATTCACAAGATTGTATTGAAAATTCTCTGGAAAGTAATGATAATGTTATTCACTCTAATGATGAAATAATTCAGGGTTCTTGTAGTAAATCTGACAATAAAGTAGATTTTAATACAGCATCCTTCAAAACATTAAAATTATCGTATGAAATTGAAAAGAATAACATCGTTAAATATGCATACAATTTATCCTTAAAAGCATTGGAGCCCAATAATTTAGAAAAACAAAATGTCAAATTAGTACTTAAAATTTTCAATAAATTTATACCTGAAAGTCTAATGAATTTGGGAGAGAAATATGAGTTTCCCCACTACAAAGAAACAGCAGAATATATAAGAATAATAAATAGGTGGTGGGATATTGTTAATGTAAAAACTCCATTCTCAGGAATCCGTGAAAATAATGTATATAAAAAACCACTGACATCATCTGCAACCGACAAAAGATTCAAGTTTTTAGATGTATTTTTGAACTGGTTGGAAGACTGGAAAAGTATGAAATGTGATACCGGCATGCTAACAAAAGAAACTTATTCTGCTCTTTTCATGACTACATATGCTTTAAAAGAAATAACTAAATATTGTGAGGACGAATTCGGAATGAAGTACATTCTCCCAGGAAAATTTCAGACCGACAATTTAGAGGCACGCTTTGGTTTATATAGACAAATGGCAGGAGCACAATATCATATTTCACTCCGACAGGTATTTGAAAGTGAAAACAAACTAATAATGCATAGTATTTTAAAAATTTGTTTAAAATCTAACAAACACGGAAATCTCAAACTTTTTCAGGAAGCAGTTGGTGAAAATTGGGAAGAATTTGAAAAATCTATTTCTGAAAAATTACCTGTATTTAGCATTTTGCTTACAGAAGAAGATTTTAAAAAATCAGAAGATGTTTTACCAGTGTTAGTTTATTTAGGAGGTTACTGTGTCCACACAGTCCTTAAAAAGTTGAAATGCAGCATTTGCAAAAAGTTTTTAACAAGTGAAAAAGAAATGGACTGCTCAACTTCTTTAATTCAGAATTTAAGTCGAGGAAAACTTTTACACCCCAAAAAATGCATTGTAAATGTAATTTTATATTCTTACATTATAATTCAGAAATTATGTACCTTACATGAAGAAAAATTTTTTAAATTTTCCAATCAAAAGTATTTAGCATCAGAGATAATTTTCAATAGTTTAGTGAATGAGGAACAAATACATGATTATGGCGAGTGCATTTCAGGACATAAATCAGAAAATGTCTATAGAATGGTAATTTCGTCTGCAGTCAATTCATTACTGAATAATTATTGTAAAAAATTAAATGACAGTTTGAGAAGCTCTTCTAAAATTAGAAAGAAAAGAAAACTAGATAAATTTAGTAAAGTTATTTCTAAAAAAAATATATAGCAGAAAAGGTAAAAGTATAAAAGCTAAATTTCAACTAGATATGTTTTCTTGTCTATGAAGTAATTATGGTAATGATATTGTTTCGACTTCAGAAGTTATAATTACAGCTCCAACAGGAGAAGGAAGCTCCACAAAAACTGCATAATCTTGAAATAAAAACGTAGAAACCGAAATTTATTGAAAAACTGTATATTTATATAAATATCATTGAATCAGAAAATAACAACGATAATGACAATAGCAAATATGATGAGATAAATATAAGGTATCCAGGTTTATGACCAAGTATTATTACTGATAAGTTTAGAAGATGTTAAAAACGGACTTGTACAACAGAAAGAAGTTTTTGTTAAGAGTGCTGAAAGTAGATCATTTTCCACTACACACTACTAAAAAATATGCCAAATAGTGAAAATTGGTTAATTTATTTGCCGCAGGTTAATTTATTTGAAAACGCAAGACTCGACATTTTTTTTGTATACTGTTTTTAAAAAAAAAAAATAAGGAAATGAACAATCTACACTATTTATAGGTGGCTATAATAGCTGGAGAAAGCTTCAATTGTAATTCAAAAGCATGATTGTTTTATTTGTCAATTTAATTAATTTATTGGTTGGAAAGAATTACTGATTAGACTTAAATTATGTTTTACTGTTGATGAAAACCAAACAAGTAAATAAAAAAAAATATTTAAAAAAAAAGGAAACGACTTGAATTACTGTTTTAAAAAATTGTTTTTATGATTCTATATTTATCATTTAATAACCTTTCATTTCGTGGAAACCATGAAAATAATAGAAACTCCTAATAATGAAAATTTTTGTATGTTTAATCGAATAATTCAGTAAATGCAAATTGTGCTAATAAATCATATAAACAGAATAAAAAATTCAAAAATTAGAATTGGGCATAATTTAGCACTGCGATCAAAGAAACAAAATATTCCTGCATTATGAAATGAAATCTTTAGCAAAATTAAAGCCTATTCAAAATCATCCAAGTACAGCAGTAACCAAATGGAATATAATATTGATTTTTCCCATTAAGAATAAACGCACTTCAGCCGTGATTAGGTATGAAAATATTGAAGAGAAAAAAATTAAATATAAATGCCTCGTTTATAGGGTTTATTGAAGTAATCATTGTGACTGGAGAAGGACTAGCAAAACCTCTGTTGAAAAGATTAAGTGAGCTGGATTTAAATATTATGAATTGTAGAGGATAGGCGTAAGGCAAAGATAAGCAACACGAAAGGGAAGTACAAAGTTTTGCAATTTAGAATAGTTACTCCAAATCCACATACAATTTATATGTCTTGCACATCATACTTTTTAAATTTATTAATTTGTGATACCATTTCCAGCAGTATATATTGTAATTTTTTTTTGGATATTACAACTTCTATATGCTTTTTTATACCCTTTGGGAAGCCAGAATGTATTCAGTTAAAGCAATGTATACACAGTTTGAAAAAATTTGTAATGTCCTAGAAGAATTTATTGAAGCAAATAGTGATAGTACAGCAGTATGCGAAGTAAAAATATTGGAATCAATAAAAAAAATGCCACTTATTTTATACTTAATAGTGTAGTTTTCAATATTGCCCAAAATTAACACTACCAATGAACTATTTCAACTAAAAACAGTTGTTTTTTATTCGGCTTTTAAATTGATCAGTAAAATTAAAACTGAAGTTCAAAATTTAAGTACAAAATTCAACACATTTTTAGACGAAGCAAAAGTGGTAGAATGCAATTTGAATAATTCAGAAAATTTTCTTAAAACACGAATTTCAAAAAGAAAAAGATCATATTCCTAAATAAAAGAAGATGAAATTAAAGAATTTGGGTATTAAAAATATCACAGCAATTGATACTGTCATTGTACAGAGAGAAGATAGATTTAAAAATGTGTCAATTTAATCACTTATAAAAAATTTCAAATTAAATTCAGCAAATTAAAAGTAAGAAAGAAGTGTGGTTGGTGAAGGCGTGAAGAAGCTTACAAGCATTTGCTGTACAAATCATTGAAAAAAAAATGGTGATTTTTCTTAAGTAATTAAAAGCAAAAACAAATTCATTTAACAAATATACACGCAATAGCATTACATATAATGTGTTTTTTTTTTTTTTTTACTTTACAAAAAAATGTGCGGCTTCTAATGGTTTCTTGCACCAAATCTCCTTTATAGAGAAGGTCGGCTCTGATTATAATTCACAACTTATGTACCTTATGTGAAAAAGAAATTTTGAAATTTTCTAGTCAAAAATATTTCGCAACAGATATAATTTTTAATGATGTAGCGAATGAAGAATAAGTACATGATTATGCCAAAGGCATTTCAGGACATAAACCGGAAAATGTTTATAGATTCGTAATCTGGTCTGCAGTCAATGCATTATTGAATAATTACATAATAGTTTGAAAAGCTCTTCTGAAACCGGAAAGGAAAGAAAATTTGATAAATTTAGTAAAGATATTTCTAACAA
>JAPMOR010058754.1:201697-284437 GCA_026543865.1 Argiope aurantia | reverse complement strand
TTGAATTTAATTAACAAAAGCATTGCAAGTGTATTTTTTATATTATATTTTAAAAATTTATGTAACATATATGAAGAAGAAATTTTGAAGTTTTCTAATCAAAAATATTTCGCAACAGATATAATTTTTAATGTTGTAGTGAATGAAGAACAAGTACATGATTATGGCAAAGGCATTTTTAATGATGTAGTGAATGAAGAACAAGTACATGATTATGGCAGAGGTATTTTTAATGATGTAGTGAATGAAGATAATAGTTTTAAATCTAGGGGAGATACACCTACTGGGAAACCTGCCCTGCACATAATGCAAAAAAGGTAATGCATACCAAGCACCGTACCTCCAGGGTGATGTGGAAAGCGGTTGCATTTTAATTATTAATGAATTCTACAATATATGTGTGTTGAATTGCATGATATGGAAGTATATGAAATGATATTAACAAGGGAAAAGTAATTTCTCTTCACTCACTAGCGCGCGGAGACTTGACGTTAAGGGAATGAAGTGTACCGTCTCGTTGTGACGTCACGGAAAGCCGCAGAGGCCTTGTCTATCGGGGGTCGTGTAAGGACCCGGATGTCTAGGCAGGGCAGGATTTGCCTTTTATTTTAATATAAATAAAACTCAATGTAGCTATGCATGTGTGTGTTTCTTCGCATTATCGCATCTCCAGAAATTAAAAAAAAAAACGTTTTAAGGATTTGACGAAATAATGAAATAAGTTCGTTATTTTGCAATGAAATCATAATAATATGATCACGTAGTCAATCGTATTTAGAAACATTTTTTAAGTTGTCGCAGTTGCATTACTCTATCTCACCTTTTGGATAATAGATAGCGATGCCTGATTAGATACTCATCTCATTGTGCATTGTGATTGTAAATAAGGAGATAATATGCTGTTCTGTTTAGGTGCGCGAGTTAATGTCTTGTCTTGTCTTGTCTTGTCATTCATGTTTGTGTGAAATGTGATCATTGAAGAAACGCTCACGAAAATATAGTTATCTATTGCATGGATCATAATGATCTTCATTCCACCACAAAATATATTAAAATTGATGGAAAATTGCAAAGCAACTACATATACCACTGAAAAAGTAAAATTTTGAATGTAAGGCTGGGACAAAATTTATTTTTGAATGACAACAGCTTCAGAAACTATCACTACAACGATTGGCATTTCGCTTCATTTTTTTATTAATAAAGACTTATAGCTTCGAAAAAAAATTCTCCAGAACCCTTGTTCCCTCACAACTTCCAAAATATTTGTACTAAGTGTGATAACGTTAAGTAAGATAGTGTGATTTTAAATGTACAGGTGGTTATAAAAATAATTTACAAACCTGTGAATAAAAGTAACATTTTTGAATGCGCTTCGTAAGCATCAAAATATAGTAATAGCAACTAGTTTTTTTATATAAATAGCAATGCATATATTCTGGTAGTATGTGTTAGCTTTATTAAAGTTCTGTCATTCTTGGATTGTTTTCAAAAGCGTAAAACGTTGGTCCTTTCAGATTTTGGAAGAGGCCAAATTGTAGGAGCTCGTTTACCTGGAACAAGTGTGACCGAAACATCTCAACTTTTAAGCGGCGTTTCTAGAGGTACGGCGTCTAAAGTCATGACAGCATACACACAGCGTGACAAGACACGATTGGAAAAGCAAAATAGTGAGCGGAAAGAGAAGCTCAGTGAAATTGCTTCAATACCGACGGGTATTGAAGCGGATTGTAATGTCTAAAAATCAAACAACTACAGCAAAAGTGACCGCAGAGCTCAATACCCATCTGAATTCTCCAGTGTCAGTGGTTACAGTTAGAAGGCACCTTCATAAAACAGAACATTTGTTGCAAAGCGGCAATTCTCAAGCCATTTGTCACAGATGTTAATGGTAAACATCGGCTACATTGGTGTCAAACTTACAAAACCTGATCGATTGATAAGTGGAAGAAAGTAATATGGTCTGACGAATCGTGTTTCACACTTTTCTCTACAACAGGACCAGTGCACGTTTGGAGGACACGTGCACAAGCGTAGGATAGTGATTGTCTCCTTCCACCTGTCAAGCATGGAGCTGGATCTATCATGATATAGACAGACATTTCGTGGTTTTTTGCTGCACCAATCGTAAAACTGAAAGGAAGGATCACTGGTGAGAAGTATAGATATCAGGTTTATCTGATTAGGTTTATCCTATGATGCAAACTTGGTTTCCTTCAAGAGATTGTCTTTTTCCATTATAATAATGCACCTATCCATGCAGCGAGACTTGTCAAATCATGGTTTGATGAACACGGGGATGAAGTTAAACATCTGTTTTGGCCCGCACAGTCACCTGACCGCAATATAATTGAACCGTCATGGTCTATTTTGGAACATTCAATACGGAATCGATATTCTTCACCGGCATCTCTCCCAGAACTTTCACAATATCTCCAGGAAGAATGGTAAAATATTCATCTAAACACTATTCAAACACTTGTATGAATCGATTCCTGGGCGAATCCAAGCTGTATTACATGTCAAAGGTTGTCCTACACCGTACTAATAAAGGATTCTTTAGAAGTTTAAAGTGTTTCCATTATTTTGATAACCGCCTGTATATATCAATCAGTCTGTGTTAATTTGCGGACGACTTATATATCTCCTGATATTGATATAAAAATATAATATTGCAATATGATTCGAAAAGATAATGTTCATAATTCTCCATACATAGGGCCAGTTGCTTTAATATTTTTGTAGATCACCCTATTGAAACAAGTAACTTTAAATACTTCCATTCAGGCAGCATTCTTTCAAATATAAATTGATAACAATCTGTTCCATATATTTACCTCCTAACCATGCAGTTCCTCTGAATGAATTTGATAATCTTGTTGATATACTCTTAGTTCCTTTCATTCTCTTGAGAGATATGAATGGTTACAGTTGTCTTTGCGGAAGCAGTGACACACATGCAAGATTTCCACATGGGGAAACTTATTTCGGACTATAATCTATGCATCTTAAATAACAAAATCAAAACATGTTGTCGCCACGTTAATAGAACATTTCATATATTAGATTTAGCAATTTGTTCACCTCCATTTTAACTAGATGTAGTTTTACAGTGGCGGATTATTTATATAACGGCGATCACTTTCCTGTTATATTAAATCATCTTAGTAATTCTGTGGGAATTCCTCGAAGACTTGAACGTTTTATATTCAACAATGCCAATGGCAACTTTTCACTCTTGACTCGAAAATGAATTCAGAAATGTTGCAAATAGACAACATTGATACAGTTACTCATATTCTTACTGATCATATACTATACCAGTTGATCAATCTAGATATATAGATATATCTAGATTTGATAACTACCTGTATCAACTAGCAATAATATACTTACAATTTTTAGATGCGGAATTTTAGTTTTCTTTTTTCCTTAGTTATTTTTTAAATATTTAAAATAGTTTTTAGATTTTTCCAATTCATGTTTTTTTTTTTATATATAGGAAAGCATTTTTTGCAAGTACAGCGGTTACGAATAAAATTTTATTAGCAAGTACAGTACATCAAAGGCAGTTGTGTGTCTGATCACCGATGCCTTAAGCCCCAATAGGGAAATTTAGTAAGAAGATGACTAGCTGCGATCAGTGCATGCTTTTGACCTCTTTACCTTTTTTTTTTTTTTTTTTTTTGTCCTTCACACCTTTGATAAGTTAGAATTGAGTATTTGCGGATAAATTGCAATTTATAATTGCAAATTCAGATTAAATCATTTCTTAGTTTCTTTTTAAATTGCAAACATTTTTAAGCAAATTTTTAAACAAAATTCTCGAAAGCTGGTTTAATTTTGTATTTAGATTCAAACTTTTCCTAGTGTTTCTACAAATATTCAGTTACTTAAAACCCATTGTTAAAAGCTGAAATATGGAGAGGTTGTTTATTTTGTAAAGTGTTATTTGCAGGCACAGTACTTTAGGATAAAATGTCTTTATATACACTGTACATTTCGCTCAATTTAATTCTTCTGTAGTAGCAAATGAAAGTCATCAATGCAAATATTCATAAATTTTAAAATTTAGAGTATTTGCAAGTATCGGTTAGAAAGAAATAAAAGAAGGGATTATTTTAAATATTAAAAAGGTCTGGAAAAAGAACACTATCAAGCAAAATATTCAGTGTTATTGACATAGCTTTTGAAAATTACTAACCCAAATTCCAATTCTTAAACAATTTTCGAACATAGAACCTTCAAATCAGATTGCGACAATAAAATGGACTCGCCACTTGGTATGACAAAGAGTTATTCAATTTTTGTTTTTTAGCTTATAAAATTTTTTAAAGACAATTAATTCTGAATTTCTTCAACGAAAATTTACATTTTTATCAATGAGGCTATTAAAAGATTACATTTGAAAATCTAGTATGCGGCCTTAAATAATCAATTCATTTCTTTTTTACGTTACTAAGTGTATAGGTCCTACAATGTATTAGACAAAACTTTATGTCTAAAAGATCAAAGTACAGAGGCGGTGGCAAAGATTAATCGAAGGGGGAAGGAGAGAATCCGACAAGGGACAGGCAGAATTTCTCTAGTTTAGCTTCAAAATAACTCATAATAATTAATTTTTATTAAAGATAATTTATTTTAAAGGCTAATTAAGTAATATATATAAAGTTTAGCTACTTGTTATATAAAAGCTTATTAAGATTTTATATAATATATTTTATTAAAGCTAATTAAGTAATTATTAGCTTAGTAACATTCTTCACCCTCTAAATTTTTTTCTTTATTCAAATGCTGACCCTAATTGTTCTCTCAATATTAAAAATTTGCCATGATATTTGTAAAAAAAACTGTTCTCAGTTTCTTTTATTGACCATCAAAAATCTAGCCTATTATTTAAGAGACTATTGAGATTTAATTACACTGAGATTTAATTCTAAAAAAAAAGATGGTTATGTTTAATTCCTGATTTTTAGATCAGCTGTGTCACTACGATTGATAAATACGGCCGTTAATTGGACTTAACGAAAATTATTTTTTAATTATTTTGAATTTGGCTCGAATTTAGAAACTTCTTATTATTCAGATCTTTATTAATGCTTATAAAATATTTCAATCTCAAAAAAGGGAATTATTCCAACACGACTGCAACAATTTATACATGCTTGATGTTGGGTAATGATAACATATGCAAAATAATCTATCTATATCTATATTTATAATAAAGCTCAATTTGTGTGTTGGCGCTCTACAGGCCAGACCATTCAACCTACAGCTACCAAATTTGGCACGTGTATACCTTGGAGGCCGAGAATGTGCACCTGGGGGGTATTTTTTCGAATTTTTAATTAGAATTTAATTTATTTAAAAATTAAGCGAAATTTTGGCGTGGTTCTGCTATAACTTCCGAAAATATTACCGCACAAAAAAGATTTTTACATGAGGTTAAAGATCAAAAATTTATCTTTTAAATGATACCAATATTTTAACCTGAAAAATTTGTATTTTTAATGAATTTTTAAATAAATATTTTAACTATATTTTTCAACAATTTTTTTCGTAGAAAATAAAAATAAAATTTAAGCTGCACGAGCACGTTTCTCATTCATGGGAAAAAATTAGCTTTTTTCAAAGTGTTGCCATCACATTGATTAAAGCTCCAATTCAAAATAAATTAAATCTTTTTGGAAATGAAATCTGCAAAAATATAATTTTCGGCACGTGTCTGTAGGAAATGAAACAAATATGAAATATTATTTTTTTCTAAAAAACAAATTCAAGAAAAATTATTTTATGATCTTTTACACTCTCTATATTATTAATTCAATAAATCAGTTTTATTTTATGCCAAGTTTTGTTTGATATGAACAGGATATCCATTCAAATCAGAGCTGCTAAATGGTATAAATGGAAAATGATTATATTTTATGTAACTTGATTCAATAAATGCTCTAATAAATAACGAATTTTTGATTTTACATAAAGCTTCTGCTGTGGAAATCACGAATAACAAAATGTTCTTGAAACACTAATATTTTAAATAAAAAGAGTTAATTTCCAATCAACTAAATTAATCACTTAAACTGACTGATTAATGAAAATTTGAATATCACTATTCAATAAAAAAAAGATAATTTTAGATTTTCCATCGATCGTTTCAAAGAAAATACGCCAATCAGCGCGCAGGTTTCTCAAGATTAATTGGCCTAAGATTATGAAAATGTTGAGTTTTTCTAAATTTTTAACATTCAAAAGTTCATAAATAAGTCTTAGTTGATCGTGGAAAATAGAAACATTCATTCATTTATTTAAAATTTGGTGTGTCCAGAATATTTCTCAGAATATGATACCTTACTGCATTAAATTTAGACTTCATAATTTTTGAAATATATTTTTAGGCCGGAACAAAATATTATTATTTATTTCATTTCAATCCTTTTGAAAGCAAAACTAAAAACTGAATTTTATGCTGAATTTGAGAAATTTTTGTTGAATTATTGTTTGAGATATTACATAAATTATGAAAAATAGTTTGTAGTTCGCATAAGATTTAAATACCGAGCGATTCTGTCTGCAATACTCATATTGAATAAAAATAACAATAAATAAATAAAAATAAAGATGATAAATAAAACAAAACGCTTGGTTTCATTAAAAAATATCTTTATATTAATTGCAATTTCATCATTTCCACTTTAAATTAAAGTTGAAGTTTTACCGGAAATGACAACAAATTAGCAAAATATATATAGTAAATTGAACGAAACGATCTAAACAACAGTATAAGTTTGGTATGACTATCAAAATTTAAAGATAAAAAATGTTTTGTTTGAGAATCTATTAAGAGACCAGTTACTTAAAATATTTAATTGCAAACTCTAGCGAGCGATAATTCTAGTGAACCGGCTGGTCGCCAAAGACGGTTAGTATTTATATAAAGCTCAATCTGTGTGTGTGTCTGTGTGTGTGTGTGTTGGCGCTCTACAGGCCAGACCATTTGAGCTACAGCTACCAAATTTGGTACATCTATACCTTGGAGGTCGGGAATGTGCACCTGGGGTCTCTTTTTGAATTTTTAATTAGAATTTTAATTATTAATTGAAAACTAACTTTCCCGCCAAAAAAATCTTTTCATTTTCCCCACCGCCAAATGAATAAGGCTTCAGTTTTTTTTTTCTTTTTTTCCCACACTAATGAGGCTAGGGTTAACATTTTTCGACCGATTATTTTAAACGATTCTGTTTATTTTCTTAATGTTTGATGCATTTAAAATTAAACATTATTAATTAATCGATCTTTCAGATTCATTCTGAAGCACTTTTGAATTAAAATAAAACAGAATAAAGGAAATTAAAAATTTCTAATCTGCATAGCGTTACCCCAACTGGCGTAGAAAAATTCACGCATTTCCGTTACCGTAACTGGCGTTGAAAATTCACGCAAGCGCATTGTGTTCTGATTGTTGATAACGGATTCAACGGATTTTCAACGGATTCGGTCTTGATTTAAATTATTTTTAGATTAGTTGCGTGCTTTTGTATTTAAATTGTATTTATGTTAGTTATATATTTTTTGTATATGCTTATAGTTTTAAGTATATCGTTTTTTAAGGAATTTATTTTAACCGGTTTTCGACCGATTATTTTAAACGATTCATTTTATTTTCTTTGTGTCTGATGCATTTAGAATTAAACATTGTTAATTAATTGATCTACTCATGATGAATCTGAGAAAATTTTGTTGACAAATTCTTGAGATATTACATAAATTAAGATATATATTCTTTAGTGCCCATTAAGTTTAAACGCTCAGTGACTCTGTTTTCAGTACTCATATTATAAAAAAATGCTTTATTTCAGTAAAAAATATTATTATATTAATTGCAGATTCATCCTTTCCACTTTAATTTAAAGCATACATTCTACGGGAGCTAACAGAAACTTAGAGAGATGCACATTACGTTATGACTGAAGGCCTTTATAATATTGTGGTAAATTAACTCCACAAGAGGGCGCTCTGCATTCTTCCGGTGATAGCCAGCAGTCGGAGGGCAGAGTCACAACCCCCGATAGACAAGACCTCTGCGGCTTTCCGTGACGTCACAACGAGACGGTACACTTCATTCCCTTCATTTCAAGTCTCTGCGCGCTAGAGAGTGAAGAGAAATTATCTTTCACTTGTTAAAGCATTTCATATACATTCATATTTCCATATCATGCAATTCAACACACATATATTTTAGAATTCATTAATAATTAAAATGCAGCTGCTTTCCACATCACCCTGGAGGTACGGTGCTTGGTATGCATTACTTTTTTTGCATTATGTGCAGGGCAGGTTTCCCAGTAGGTGTATCTCCCCTAGATTTAAAACTATTATCTTCTTTCACTATATCATTAAAAATGCCTTTGCCATAATCATGTACTTGTTCTTCATTCACTACATCATTAAAAAATATATCTGTTGCGAAATATTTTTGATTAGAAAATTTCAAAATTTCTTCTTCATATATAGTACATAAATTTTTAAATTATAATATAAAAATACACTTGCAATGCTTTTGTTAATTAAATTCAAAACAATTCCATACAATAATGTTTTTATGAATATTTGCCGAGGCGTCAACTACAAGAAAGCAATAAAAACAATATTTCACGAAACAGTATTCTATTCCATTGACACTTCAAAAAAAAAAAAAAATCCAATAAATCGTTGAAATCTTAGAAGATCTTTCCTATTTAACTATATATTTTATCGTTACATACACTTATCAACATTCTTTTGATTGATCCAGTTATTGCGAATATTCTTCAATAAATGGACAGTATCGATCATGAAAAAAAGAGGTCGTTCGTTATTTAGCGGATGAGGATAAAGAATTGAATATGACGGTGAAGGAGAAGCAAACTGAGACATTGCTTTTTGATTGACTGAATTGTTGTCTGTTACTACACATATTACTTTAAAACCAATGTTTTCTAATCCAATAATAATTTTTTTAATGAATGCATGTAAAACGTCTGCTGCTATTTTTTTTACAGGAAGAATGTGAACAACATCTTTATATGACGATGAAATACTATTTATCATGAAAGTCACAATACTTGTGGCGGCTTTTCTGAATTGTAACTGAAACCTGATATATTCCCCCCTTTGCAATCAACGTAGGGTTTGATGTGCATCTCATCTATTTGAAGAATCACATTTTTATCTGCAGATACTAAGAATTGTAATTTCTGCTTAATGTATCTTAAGAAATGCAATTCGTTCTGCTCTGACTGAGGGCAAGTGTTGATAGGTATGCATATATTTCTCAAAGTTACAGGATGAGTAACAAAATATAGCCAGACTTTCTGACAAATTTATATGCATGCGGAACCATTGAATAAAATAATGAGCAGAATATCATCATTTCAGTGGAGTACCTTTTACTGTGCTCATTTTGAATAATCAAGGCAGATTGCTCTTTAATAAATGCTATAACATTGGTTAAATTTTCTTGGGTTATATTTAAATTATCCATGAAACTATGAATCGGGGAAACAATATCAGAATTCAGCAATGAATTATTTGTCTTCATTCCTGGAAGATGCTCTAATATTTCATTTAAAGTTTTGATGTTATTGATTTTTATAGGTAAAGAAGAAATGTTTGGAATATTTGACAAGCTTGTTTTTCCAACAAAAGCTGGCACCTCTAATAAATCATTTATTACAACAGACAATTCAATTTCCTTACCAGAACTTAATTCAATATTCACGAATAAAATTTTGTTTTCTTTATGAATGATATTCCAGAAATTTTTCAAATTTACTAATGAAATGCGCTGTTTTCGTTCGTCCAAATTTTTAAATTCTCTTGTCTCATCGCATTTCTTTTTTTCTGTTATGCTTTCCTGGAGAGCTTTCTCTATATATTGTTGCTCCAATTTCATCTTTTTTATTTCTGGATTTTCCCTATGAAGTGTTGAAGATGACATGTAAGCGGCAGAATTTGGCATTTGAGATGGAATTGCTCCAATCACTAGTCTCGGATATTTAAGAGGGGCACTTAATAATTTTCATGACTTCGAATCAAATAGACTAGTTTCTCTTTCAATGTCATTTTTTTAAAAATGTAATTCGCAGACCTACAGTAAAGGAAATTCTTCGCAAATATTGACTTCCTTTAATGTTTAATTTAAATACAGTAACAAATATACAACATAAAACAATATATAATTATTATTGTTTACTCTCATGCTTTTATCGTTATGTTATATAATAAAATTTAACTATATAAACGTAATTATAGATATAATAGTAAACAAAGCATGTAAACATAGTTACGGCAAATATTATAATTATTATTTACAATAATACTGCCTACATTACAGCATTTTATGAAATAATTCTTTTCATAATGCACGATTAAAATCATGAATAATGGATATTACTGAGCTGTTAAATTTCTAATGTGAGAATAAATTATTTTTCATTTAGAAACATTAAGCATTAGTTTAAAATATTTAAATAAGCTTACCCTACTATGCTGAGTCGGATAAAATCCTTCACGATGTATGGCACTTAACCATTTCTTTTTAAGCTCTTCATTTTCAGGAAAGCAAAAACACTTACTTTTGGGCCATTCCTGTAATTTCCATTACAGTTTGGAACAGAACAGATCAAAGGCATTTCTGTTCCTTATTTTTAGTAATCCAAATGATTTTTCTTGCAAATAAGAAATGGCGCTTCTTGTCTACTCAAACATAGGAAAGCCACTATGTAAAACATGGCGTGGGAGGAAAAGAGTTCGTTTCTTATCAGTAAACTTGAAGAGGGTGAAATTCCTCCCTCGGTCCCCCAATTCGCATCCACTCGTGTAACCTCTCGGGGCTACGTCATTACTTTCTGTGACGTAAGTGATCAGGCCTTGTCTATCGGGGGTTGTGGTAGAGATCGGACGTCAGCCGAGAAGGGTGCGACCGGAAATCGAGAAGAAACGATACTCTGAAAAAAGGCCGAAACTGGAATTCTTGCGTAGAAGAATTCCTCTGCAAATACCAGTGTACCAAGCGTAGGTGGGAAAGATCCTTTGAACAGCACCAACTATCCATCTTCTGTAATATAAATTCCTTCTTTATCATTGAATTCTCACTTCTAAAAATCATCATAATCATCTTTTGTTAATCAAGAATAAAAAATATTAAGCTAATCCAAGTGGACTGATGCATTAAAACCCATCACACCCACAACCATGGGGGCTCGGAGCCGGTGAACAGCAAATTTTAAATGGTACTGTGCTACTTCTGTTTTATATTTGTTCTGCCATATTTCTGAAAATGAGTATTTTAGATAATTTAAAGAAGTGTGATTTAAAAATACTTGCCGAAGAACTTGGTGAAACTGTGTCAGAAAATGCTAAAATTTTGGAACTTAAAAAATTAATTGAGAATTATAATATG
Organism: Argiope aurantia; assembly: GCA_026543865.1. NCBI lineage: Eukaryota > Metazoa > Arthropoda > Arachnida > Araneae > Araneidae > Argiope > Argiope aurantia. The sequence goes on along the minus strand of JAPMOR010058754.1, from coordinate 272,994 downwards.
TTCAAAATGGATCAAGAATTTGTCCGTGGTGTCGTCAAATCGATCGTTGAGGATCGGACGGCTAAGGCAGTTACTGAACAATCCAAGTCAGAGATTGAAAAAATGAAATTGACCCGACTCGAGAAGGAGATTGAGCTAGAAAAATTGAAAAAACAATCATTGCCTAGTGAGCGAACAAACGTGCTTTTTAGTGTTGAAAATTTAATAAGAAGTATTAAAACACTAACAATTTCTGTTCCTGATAAACTCGAGGCATTGCATTTGATTTTTACTTCCTTAGAAAAAGTATTTATTACTAAAGAAGTTCCTAAAGACTTAAAAGCTGAGATATTAATTAATTTGCTAGGGATTAAAGCTAATATTGTTTTAACGTATGCAACTGAGGAGGAATTGTCGGATTATGAAAAATTAAAAGATTCATTTTTAGCTGAATTTCAGCCGTCACCTCGAGAATGTCTTAGTAATTTTAAAAATGCTCAACGTTTACCAAGCGAATCGCAGGTACAATTTGCATCACGATTAACTGCAACATTTGGTTACTATTGTCAGGCAAGAGAAGTAAAAAGAGATTTTAAAAAATTATGCGATCTAATTGTTGCGGATAAATTGTACGAAACTTTGGATTTCAGAACTAAAGAACACATAGGTATTCGCGAAGGAAAAACATGGTTTCCGCCAACTCAGTTAGGTCGCGAATGTGATTTATTTTTTTCATCTCGGGGTAAATCGTTATCTGAAGTCAGTAATTCTAAAGTACATAGTAATGAAACGAAAGTATCAGGGTTTCAAAAATAGGCAATGAAAAGTGAATCATTTCGTCGAAACAAAAATCAAAATGTTAAACCGGAAAGGATTTGTTATGTATGCGGGGTAAAGGGGGAAAGCTTTCATTTCGCTTGTAATTGTCCAAAACGATTAGAAAAATCTACAAATAAAAGTGAAACAGGAAATAAATTTGTTATATCGGGAATAGGAACTAAGTCAAAAAATATGCTACACTGTATTGATATTTTTGTGGATGGGAAAAAAAATAAAATTTCTAAAAGATTCAGGAAGTGAACTTATAATTGTGAACAAATCATTTTTTCCTATAAAAAAACAACGGGAAATATACAAGTTAAAACTTGTTTTGGAAATGAAGTTTCTGCTCAAACTGCAACTTTTTCATTTGCTTTTAATGAAGAATATAAACCCGTTAAGATTGAGGCAGTTATAAGTAATCAGTTAGTAATGGAGGGAATTTTCCCGCCAAAATGTCTGAATCTTATTCAGCAAAATGAATTGGCAAGAGCCGAAAATAGTCAGATAGATTCTATTTAGGGTAAACTTCCATTTTTTGCCGCGGTAATTGTGAGCGAATGACTCGATGTTAGACATGTTGTTGATGATATTTTGCGTGATCAGGTTTTGCAATTGATAATAAATTATGAACCATCTAAACAACCTCGAGAGACTGATCTACGCCTAAATGTTGTACTGAAAGACGATATTCCAGTACGGCAACGGCCAGATAGAAAGAATACATGGAACACTTATTTCAGTGTTAGCGAAACTGTCAATAGACGATCCTGCCAAGTGGTTCAAGTTCGTACCAGAAGTTCAACGTGTCATTAACAGCACTATCAGCAGATCCACCAAATTCACTCCCTTTGAGTTGATGACAGGTGTGAAGATGCGAAACAAAATGGACCTATGAATCAAAGAAGTCCTAGATTAAGAATTCTTGCACGCCATGATTCAAGAAAATGAAACAATTCGCGAGGAAGCCAAAGCAAATATTTTCAAAGTGCAAGAAGAGAACCGACGACATTATAATAAACATCGTAGAATTGCCCCACTCTATAAAATAAACGATTTGGTAGCAATTAAAAAAACCCAGTTAGGAGGAGGTCTGAAGCTAAGACTTAAGTTCCTTGGACCTTACAAAGTGGTTAAAATAAAGTCACATGATCGTTACGACGTAGCAAAAGTAGGATCTCATGACGGGCCTGAGGCAACTTCCACTTCAGCTGATCACATGAAACTCTGGACTGATGCGGTTGCAACTTGAGATCAATACATTTCTTTTTCACCATCACCTTTTTTTTATTACTATCCTTTATCTTCAATATCCTTTCTTTTTTTCTCCTTCATTTGTGTGTTTAAGAGTTCGGAGAACCTCACATGTCGATGGCCGAACGATGTGGTAAATTAACTCCACGAGAGGGCGCTCTGCATTCTTCCGGTGATAGCCAGCAGTCGGAGGGCAGAGTTCACTAGACGGGAGTAGAGATCGGACGTTCGCCGAGAAGGGTGCAACCGGAAATCGAGAAGACACGATACTCTGAAAAAAGGCCTAAACTGGAATTCTTACGTAAAAGGGCTGGAAACTGGAATTCTTAAGTTTCTACTATATTCTGCTCTGCTAATCCCTGGAGGACCAGTTCTTCACCGTCGATTCCGACTACTCTCTCCGACTATCTTTTCTATCGCTTCCGACTACTCTCTCCGATTACTCTTCTCTATCGCTTCCGACTACTCTTCTCTTACCACCCTGGCAGCTGCGGCTGCCTCCTTTTATAGGTCTCAGGAGGCGGGGCTAGAAACCTCTCAACCAATCAGGAACGTTTGAGGCGTATCTCGGTTCCTAATGGACGGATCGGGAAAATTCTCGATGTTTCGGGTATAATCTATTTTGGAGCCAAAGTCGTCAAGTCGCCAAATGGTCGCCAAGCTCTAGGACCTCCGACACGACACCTGGACTCCGTCCAATACAGATGACTGTAAAACTGTCTTTCTGATGATGGAACCAACTATGCTGGGAAACAGAATTGCAGGTTTGTAACAATATAAATTCCTTCTTCATCATTGAATTCTCACTTGTAAAAATCATCATAATCATCCTTTATTAATCAAGAATAAAAAGATTAAGCTAATCCAAGTGGACTGATGCATTAAAACCCATCACACCCACATATTATGAGTGAATCATATGACTATCAAAATTTGAAGTTTTAAAATATTTTGATGAAGAAGTTATTAAAGTAGGAATTGCATAAAATATTTAATTATTAAGATTTTAATGAACATTAAGATTGGCAAACCGGCTGGTCGCCAAAGGCGGCTAGTACTGAATAAAGTGAAAAACTAAATCTAAAAATTAATAAAAAGTTTTGTTAATTATTTAATATTCTTGAAAGTGAACACTGTTTCTACTATATATAATTATACATAAAAATTTTAATGTCTAAAATATTGTCGGCGAAGGCCAAAACACGAAAATAAATCGTATATTTATTTGTATAAACTCCTTCTATTTCAGGCAGTATCCTGAAAAGTATAACAGCTTCCATTGTCTTCAAGCAAGGAACTTTTGGTTAAACAATTTCCCATGGATTTTTTCCTTTTCGTCACTCCCACTTCTAAGATGGGAGTTATCCTATATTGTTGTACTAATTCGGGATGCTTCCTACTTGTGTGTCTTAATGTAATCAGTGTCAAAGCCTTTTTGGCGAAGAATGCACTCAACTTTGTATTAATTGCGCCTGAGTGAAAGATACAATGATGTTTTTCATACTAAATGAACAAATGTGTGCTCTTATAAGGGAAGCTATATAAAATGAATGTAGAAACTAAATTCACACAATTTTATCAAAGAAAATTTTCAGAAATCCCAAATAATTAATTAAAAAATCCCATATTATTGCCAAAAAATGAAAAACGAAATTGTTACTCTTCAGTCACGAATAATATGGAAGACTGAAAAGATACAATTATGTTTTTCAAGATGGATAGAGAAAATATTTTGTAAACACATGTAAAAACTTATTCATTTATTTAATGCTTAGTAAAATACGAAAAATGTATGTGTAAATAAAAAAAATAATTAGATCTTGAACTCCTCTATCTTCGTTTTAAGTACGTGTTTTTTATCATTAAGTACTTTTTCCCTATGATTTATTGCAATCTAATATCCCTTTTAAAAGTGCCTAATCCCCTCTAAGTGCCATTAGAAACAACAACATTGATTCCAGCGATTTATAATGAATTCAAATAATTTTACAACTATAGTAAAACAACTCTTCTTAGCATGCATGCTGTAAAAAGTGTAGACAATAGTTGCTTATGTTTTATTAAATTTTCTTTACGATTTTCTTTTAGTCAGGGAATTATTATAATAAGCTAAGCATAATAAATTAGAAAAATCTGGAAATTCAATGCCGAAGAAGCAACAATTATATACAAAAAATAATGATCATTTTCGGAGCCATTTAGTGAATCATTGAAAGCAACCCTATCACCCCATTCATGCATAATATAAATACTTCAGTTTTCCTAATAATTACAACAGAAGGTGATCGAAATAGTAGATGAAAATAACTTTTCATAAGCCATGATGATATCTTAATCGAAAGACAATGAACAGGCGGCAAAAATGCGTCATCTTATTCACTTGCTACACTGTCGTTATTATGCCGATTATAGTGCTCACTATAAACGGAATGAATGATAATTGAATCATATGTCTGAAAACTACAGACTTAACGTCCGTCGCATTGAGCTCCAAACCAACCGACCAAAAATTATCGGCAAAATGCTATAAAAATCATCCTTTTTTTAAAAATATATATTCTTCTTTATACATTTTTATCTCATTCTTCTTATTTTATGTTTCTTATTTGTCACGTTGTCGACTATTTTTCCAAATGTAGTCATTCTGCTAACTTAAACCGTTACATGGGTATTTCGATTGTTTGTAATATATTTAAGATGATTTAAAAATTATTATATTCATTATTATCCAGTTCTCAACCACCGTTCCGAAGAGGTAAAGACTTTTTCCATTGAAATTTTCAATTTCTCGCTGACTGGGTATGGGGGTGGGAGGGTTATAGAAGTGATTACCAAAAGTTTATAATATGATATCGATTTCATAAATTTTCCCTTCGACTTTTCATAGTCTATATTTTTAAGATTAAGAGTGTGGAAAGGAATCATTAAAAACGTTTTTTTCTTTAGCATTATAACCATAAAAAGTTGAACAGAAAAACGTTTCCTCCAAACTTTTGTACAATATATATAAAAAAAACCTGTAAATAACGTGTAATAATAAACGTGTAATTTTGCTTTCCATCACGAATAGTGTCATCATAAGAAACACTGAATTACAGTCATCCGTATTGGATGCTGCCGGAGGCCGAGCCAGTGATCCCAGAGCTTGACTTGGCGACCATTTGGCGACGAATTTGGCGACAAAATGGATAATGCTCGAAACTTCGATAATTTTGTCGATCCGTCCATTAGGAACCGAGATACGCCTGATTGGTCTAGAAGCTTCTAGTCCCACTTCCCGGGAGCTATAAAAGGCCGGCACTCTCAAGCAATGGTGTCGTCGAGAGTCGCTGTCGTGAATTGTAGTCGGAGTCGCCGACAAGTAACGTGTCTTCGAGAGGATAGCGAAGCAACGGCGGATTGCAAGCGTTGTGTGGAGCTATTGCTGAATTGCTGTGTGCCTGTTATCTACTGTGGAAGCAGCGTCGTGTTGTGTAGGAGCCAGTTATGAGAAGTAGCGAGTCGGCAGCTAAAGCGAGAAGAGACAGCGAGAAGTTCAGCCGTTGGAGAGACCGTAGAGCGAAGCTCCGAAGATCCCCTCTCCTGCTGAATTTCGTCTAGCCGCTTCATGTGCTGTGGACGATTACTACTTGTGGGCTACTGTCTGCTGCAGTGTGCTGTCCTGTGTTCGTCTCATTTGTAAATATTTGTCGTCTGTGTATTCTTCGTCTTTGTGTACACGTGTCTTCGTGTAAATAAACGTCTTTGTTTTCTACTGTCGCCTGTTGATTGTGTGTTCTCTTCATCATACACCCACTATCAAAAAGAACCCGGCGGTGAAGAAGAAAATCCGTAATAATCTAGAGTAAAAGTGATAAGTATTTGCGGATTGATAGAGTGAAACGTTTAGCTGTATATTTAGATGACATAAGCAATTCCGATTTTTATGTACTTATGATGCCACGGGAATAGATTTCATAAAATTTCACACGTCTTACTAAAGAACTTCTAGTTTCTCGCAGGGGCACCACGAGACATTATATTGTTAAAACTAATATTGTTTTAATTTCAGTTTCTTTTGAGTGAAAGTGGATTATCTGTCGGTGCTGTCATAAAATCAATATATCGCGTGAAAATCAGTACAAAAAGGAAATGGAGACAGTTGTGTCCAGTTTAATTTCGAGATTTAAGAAAATGTATAGAGATTAATAGAGTTATCCATAACTCTGGTTTTTATATTTATCAAAATATTTTCAGAAATATATATGTGAAATAACATGCGTTTCATTTATTATTACCTAACCTATACGAAAATTGACTATTTTTCAAAAAAAAAGTATTTAGAGTTTTATATAAGGCGTCGTGAAAAAATTTAGATTTGGCTAAGGTGTTGCGAATCGAAATAAACTGAGAAACAGCATTATAAGCCATTAAACCGTTCAAGAAGACAAAAAAATTTCTCCTCGGTTCATGTGAAAAAAAATGAATTGAAGTACATTCGAGTTAAGGTCATAATTTGCATATATTATTTTTTTTAAAAAAAGAGAGAGAATGAAAAATAATCTGCCAAATATACAGTTTGTTCGTCCAGCAGAACTGGAGCAAGACCAAAAAAGTAATAACGAGCGTCGCTATTTCCCGCATTTAATTCAAGATAAGCAACAGTCGATCAACGGTCGAGTCAAGTGTTTTTTAATCAGTTCAAAGCCAACCGCTGCAGCGGCAAATCTCAGCAAGAGATTTGTTGAAGCATCTTCCCCACAAAACAAACAAAGATGGAAAATATTTCGTTCTTTACATCGATAAGAAAGCCGAAGGAACATTTCTAAAATCAATATGATGCGAGGAGATATCGAGGACATCCGCGGAAAGGTCTACAAATCGGTTTGCAAAAGTAAAAGAAAAAATATGCATTTCGTGTATGCAACCCTTGATAAATATTTCGTTTTCCGTTTTGAATTGCGTGTCTTAATAATCAAATTTTACTATTTAAATCTTCACACTAAATTTTTTCGACATAAATGTTTCAGTTTTGTATTTCAGACGAAGTATGCAAATTATAAAAGTAGGCATATATGTTGTGTGCACAAAATATTTCGAGCAAATGTATCATACCAAATACTGCAGCAAATTATATAAGTCTCAACTTTAATATCAATTTTGCTTAAATGAAAATAATTTTTTTCTATTCATTTTCTTAAATAATTTTACCTTTAAAATTATGCCAAGCAAAACAAGATATCAATATGCCAAGATACAGCCTTTTTTTAAATTATATATACATTTTTTTTCAATTTCTTTTAATTACATATGCAGATACAGTATGCAACTATAACTATTTAGCAAATGAAGCTCCTTATCTTGTGGGTAAAATTTATTTCTCAGATATTTTTAAATAGGGTATCTAGCTTTTTGTTCTATTCCAGTTATTCTCCAACATTATTTTATCGTTCACTGCTAACCACGAAATGACTCGTGACTATTATATTTCTTCAAAGCAGGCTTGATAGTCAGCGTGTTAAGTACAAAGTTATTTAATGCTGCTTATGAACCATTCATTAATCAGTGACTCACATAGACAGCAGTAAGCTTCCGTGTGAGGAGGATGTTTTTTTTATGAGAGTGCGAAAAATCTCACTACTTGGTTTCCATCGTGATCAAAGTGAGCGACAAAAGGAGGAAGTAGATTGTTTTGGCACCGTTTCAGGATTAGTTTCCATGAGTAGCAGCGGAAATCTGCATATTTAAATCGGATCACCTACACAGACTAGATATTAAGCGAAATGTGAGTTTTTTATGGGATCATTTTCATTTTTCTATTTATCCCGATTTATAAAACGTTTATAATAAGGTATCTCTCAATTAAGTCAGTATAGTAATGTGCGGTGATTAGGAAAACAGAGCATCTGAATACCTCATCCTTATTACGAATTAAAGAAGTTTCCAAACCACAAATATTCGATTTATCTTCCCTCCCAAACAATGGTAAGATCATCAATCGCATTAGAACAGTTGGGACGAGAGGAAACCTTATGGAAGGAAATGTTTCTGTTGCGATTTGTAACATTACGCAATTTAAACTAGTCTGGTGAAAGTAAATTAAAAATTGCAATAAAAAGAGCTAGGTTATTTTAAATATTACACTAGGTAATATTAATTTCCATTTGAATCTTTCTTTTCTTTAGCATAAAAAAGTTTTTAATGGCTGCGTAGTTGCTCCGTTTTAAAACCTAGTTCAGAACAACCGAGTATTAAGACTTGTGATGCTAGTTACATGAGTTCCCAGTTACTCTGATTTTTTTCTTAAAATATTTTTATATTCCTCACTATTTAAACCATCACTGCTCAACCAATAACATATTGGTTGAGAAGTGATGGTTTGAATAGTGAACCAGTTTGAATAGTAACCAATTGAAAATTTGGCGGGGTTATAACATTTCAGAACTTGCCTGGGGCTCACAATTTCAGGGATTTCTGACCATGGAGTTACAATTTTGAAAGCACTTAAATACTGGTATTATGTATGCTCCAGTAATGAAAAAAATGGAGCCTCATTCCAAAAATCTGCAAAGCAACCCATGCTATTTATTGATAATTCTTTTAGAAAAGAGGGGGGAAAACAAATAATGAGACTGCAAAAAAAACTTGAAGTAAAAGAAGGCCCATGATAAACAAAATACTAAAGGCTATAAAAATGCACTACGAAAAAAATAACATTCGGATTTTTCTAAATCATACTCTGAAGTACCTGAGAATTGCATTCGCGAAGAAAATCATATAAAACACATCAAAGATATTCCTGCCTTTTTAAAATCAATCACTAACGTCCTTAAAGTCTTCCAAACCGGGTATTGTCCGTGCAACTGGGATTATTGGGGTCTTTCACCGAATTACATTATTTTATATCATAAGCTGTTTTAAGATTATGAAAACCGGCGTCTTGGTATAGGAGTAGCGCGTCTTCCCCGTCATCTGGGCGTCCTGGGTTCGAGTCCCGGTTCTGGCATGGTTGTTCTTCATCTGTGAGATGTGTGAATGTGCCCTCCTGTAAAAAGGAGCTGTGCGAGCAAAAGTGTAGAGTGAGTAGGAAAATCGTACTCTTGGCCCTAGTTGGCGCTACTAAAAGACAAGAGACGCTCTCTTTCGGCTTAAAATCGCTGACTTCGATCAGCGGGGCTTGCCCATGGTAAGTGCCATCAGAAACAACAACACCAACAAGATTATGAATTCTTCCCGATTTCGTAATAATTTAGATTGAGAAGAAATAATAATAAATTATAATCACTTGCATTAAAAATAAATGTTAAGTTATTATACCAACGGAATTGAAAAAGAAGAATTATACGTTGTACATTTCATAATTTGGAATATCTTAGATGCGAATAATATTGATTAGATTACTTTGTTTTGTTGTTTATTGTAGGTTTAATAATTTTTACTGACCGTTAAAATGATTTATAAAGTTATATCCAGATTTCACTTTTTTATTTACTGTTGGCCCCATTCCATATTTTCATTCCACCATAGCTTCAAAATTCAAAGCGAACAGTGGGGTAGTTAGGATAGGGCAGGCAGGGTAAGTGCCTTGGGTGCCATCAAATTGTGGAATAAATTAATCGCATTTGAGAGTAACTTTATCATGATCAAAGTGAAAAAGTACCTCACTTATATTTCATTATTTAATACTTGTCTTTAAGGAATACAAGCGAAACAAGTATAGACGGATTCCAAACAAAACAGCATAATAAGTTCTTTCATTTTTCAAATGAAATAAACCGTTGATATTTTAAGCTAATATAAATTACACCATTTCTTTAAATATTTATAAATACGAATTGCATATATAAATTAACATCCCATCTGGTTCACCCATCAAATTAATTGTATTAATTACGTAATAAAACAATGAAATAAGGCATATTTAAATCTCAACAATGAAAATTACAATAGAATATCACATCTATTTTTAAAATGTGTTAAAATCGGGAAACAAATATATATATATATCTTCAAAAAAGATGATTTTTTGAATTTTAAGATTTTTAAGAAGTATTTTTTTGTAATGATATTTTCAAAAGTTATCACTAAGACAAGTGCAATTTCGCTTAATTTTAGATTAATTAAAAGTAAGTCAAATTTCGAGAAATCACTTTGAAATGCAAATTCCATCATCCAAATCATATTTGCGTGCAGTTTGAGAAAATTAAGTATTACATTACTTGCACACAGATTACAAAAACATAAATTTCCGCTTACATAAAAATAAACGTATAGTATACATCACGGATGGTTCTTTCATCTGAAAGGCTATGTAATAATACATCATCAAAATTTTTTAAACTTTTTTAATCGTTTAAAGATTTTAATGAAATTTTATTAAACTTGCTTAGAAATATCAACTATTTAAACCATTTAAAAAAGGCTTGAATACGAAATTCGAAACATTATTTCTGTGAAAATTTTGATTTCTGTTGATATTTTTGAAAGTTCCTTTGAAAGAATCACATATAATATACTTTTCGATTATCCGTCATTACGTTTCAAAGCGTAATTTTAAATATTTTGCTATATTTTTGTTAACAATTGCCTTTATAATTTTTATATTATTTATTTTTAAAAACAGTTTAATTAATCTGTTGCATAATTTAGATGTATTGATAGGCTGCGAGATCATATTTTTCAAAAATGGTTTCTCTATAATTGTTTAGGTTAAATTTCAACCTCTCCATCCCCATCGTAACGTTGTTTGGGAGAGCAGGGAAGAAGAGAATATGAGGATTGAAATTTAAAAAAGGGGGAAGGCAGGCAGAGCTGCTGTCGTATTTGCCCTGGACGACATTTTATGTAGATAGTCCTCTGAAAGGGCGGCACTGAAAACAATTACAGTAGCATCAAATCACTAAAATTTGTTTTATGCGAGGATGATTAAAAATATCACTAGAAAGTTATTCATATTGTGAAGATAAATCAAATGTAAATTGTATTGTTCAAATAAGACATGTTCGAAATGGCCAGCATTAATAATAAGAATTTAATAACAAATAAATACAAATTTGATATATAAGGTTTCTATTTATTTTAGTATAAAGACTGTAAACTTATGTCTCATGGTTTGTAAATAATGTATTTTAAGAAATAAATGCTCATATTTAATTTGTTTAGGCTAAATTAAATCTAATCATCGGAGATTAAATATTTCTAGTTATAACACATAACTTTTGAGAATTAAACAGAAATTAATAAGATATGTTATAAAGTTTTGCAATTTAACTGAGCTCAAAAATTCTCTTAAAATTTTGTTAGTAAATTTAATTTTTTAAAGAAAATTTCATTTGTATTCCTAGCAACCTATAGTTGCTAGCGATTTCTCAAAACCGAGTGACATGTTAATTTTAAAGTTTTCAATAAATACGGTCTGTTATAATGTTTGTGAAAGAAAATTGAAGACTTTGTCCTTTTTATCACTTTGAAATGATCGTATGAAACAGAAAATAGAGCCATAATTTATGTTAGTGCATAATAATGTTCTTGAGAACTCATTAATATTGCCTGTTTCCGAATAATTTATTAATTAACTAATCTCTGTTACGGCGATATTCATCATTATCTAGGTGTGCTTCAAGTACTTCAAACTATGAAGAATTGGCTACACTTGCTTCGGCTTTTGAATACATTAACGAACTAATTTCAAGGCAATATATTTGAAATAAGAAGCTATTGCTTATTGCCTCATAATTTATTTTATCCCACTGTCCTAAATATTCCAAAGTACAATATTTTTATTGTTTTTCAATGAAAATTTGTTCTCGTTAATGGAATATCGCATATAAACAATCATAACTATTTAATATTCCGTTTGGAGTAATTTGTAATCATTCTGTTTCCAATTTTGTTGAGAAAAGTCAGGGAATAAACCTTTATAAAAACAAAAAGGAAATAAGAGGAGGAAATATCCAAGACGTAAAAATCCACTCTAAAATAAGTAAAAACTACTAACTCACTTTCGTAGTAAAAAGTACTGTTCATATTCTAAGTAAAACGTTCAGTCTCCAATTCAATATTTTTCTCTGACATTTAAGCTACCTGGAAAAGTCTACTTAAATCTCGGGATTTGGTAACATAACTTTTATCTGATTCTCGAAAATTGCGAACTATCATTAACACAAAAATAAATTGATTTTTTCAAACTTCTTACAATCTTTCTCATTCAGTTCACCATCAGTCGTGCAGACTAACAAATAATGGTTTTCATTCTGGTATATTTTTCATAATCGATCAAATAAGTATATTAAAAATAATAATCAACCATGGACGACTCGAGATAAATTAATTCCCACTTTTCCAAAATCGCAATTTCTTACTGAAAAGTAAGTTATGCAAGTTCTATATACGGAATGAATGATGACACTTAGGAAAGCTTTGGTTTCAATTTTTAAAACAAATTCACAACTAAAATAAACAATCATTAGAAAAAAAAGTCTGAAAAAAGTGGGAAAGTGTTGTTTGTCTTCTGTTAGAGCACCTTAAAAAAGGCACAAGCTTCCTATCTCGAACACACAAGCGCGTGGCGCACACACATGGGGAGAGAAATATTGAGAAAGAATAATACTACCTTAAAAATACTACCTTATTATAAGTGAGTAGAGAATATCTAAGACATTCCAAATTTATCGCTGATGTAAGGGCTAATGCCCCTCTCAGTTACAACTGCAACCAATCATATTGTTAAAAATACCACCTTCAATTTTTAACAATGAAATTGGAATTTAAATGTAATAAACAGAAAAAATGCTCTACATGCTAAAAAGATTTCCCATTACAATTTTTATGTTTTAAAAAGGGAGGGGTTTTGCGAAAGTATAGGGAATTGGGTATTTGTTCCTACATATTTATAAATTGAATCTTACACCTGATAATGTAAATTGAATATTAAATAAATGATAAATTTCAAAAAATGTCATATATCAGTTTACTGAACGTTTTGATATACTACAACAATGTATAAAAGAAAAATTATAACTAACAGAAACATTTAAACACAGAATCCCTCTGTGAGGCTGTAAAATTGGTATAAATTTGTACCATATTTCAACCAAATCTGATTCTAATGGCGTGAAACCATCAATAACAAAACCACCTTCTCCAAATACATTACAACTGCATTATAAAAGCGTTAGAGCACGATGGATTCATCGTGCATCGTATCAGCATAAGCGTTCAAGAAATCGTCGTAAGTCAGTCTTAATGTCATGAAAGAAACATCAATGATAAAAAAAAAGCTACCAAAACTATAAAGTTTTATTAAATACTTTTATATACAAGTACTGAAGAATTTGAAAGACCTAGTCTGTACAAAGGATTTTTCTATCCTTATATCGTGGACTCCAAGGGAGTTGTCTAGAACAAATACATTCCAGAAATAATCCACAGAACAGATATGGGTTTTGAAATTCACATTAATAAATTAAGAAGTTTTTATTGCGCATGTATTTTATAGCCTAAGATTGCTTCTAGAGTACTTCTGATTTAGCCTCTAAACAGTTTAATGCTTCCATTAGAAAGAAAGAAAACTAAAAATGTTGCTTGTTAAGAATACGATATTTTATATGAAATTTACATAAACTCTTTTGGAATGTGAGAAACATTAACTGATAATTAAGTTCAATGTCAAAGACTGTAGTATTAGTTAATCACCAAAAATGGTAGTGAATATTTCATACAGATTGTAGAATATTGTTATTTAAACTCCAGGTATAGTTTGACTACTGTTAAAATCGGGAAAAATGTTTAATTTAGGTTTTTCAGTACTATTAGAGAACAAAGGGTGCATTCTAATGTATATATTGTTTCCCATTTTAAATCAAGATTTCATTAAATTAAGTAAAGGATTGTGTATCATTTAAGTTTTTTAATTAAGCTCAATGTTTTTTAATTGCTCTGGAATGTTTTCTGCTGAATCAGAAACCAATTTAATACACAGCTGAAAAGCACAATATATCCTGAGATGAAGTGTCAGTTGATTTATTTCAAAATTTTAAATCCTGTGAAATTATTATGTGTAGTAAATGGGCATCACATCATTTTCGTTGAATTCAAGATCACGGTTGCAAACTTAGGTTTCATTACTACACACGTTTTTTTTTTTCCTTTCAAATATATTCTGTATGTAGAAGACATTCCCATGCATGATTTTCTTTCTAAGTAAGAGGTTGTTTTATAGAAATATAAAAAAATAATTTAAATATGAATATGTGAATTAGAAGCAGCAGTTTTAATGAGAATGCGTTGACATTATTGTAACCTAGAAAATTCTCAAGTGGAATTAGACCTAAAATAAATTCTTCCCTAATCTCTACATTCATATGAATGTTGTTTGCCTTTGGTGCAATTTAAAATGTAGTAGCTACCACTTTTTTAATATGAGGATTTATTTTAAAATGGATTTTTATTTCACAGAAATAACAAAAATTATCTGTCTGTCACAAATTTGATTAAAGATGTCTGTTGAATCAAAGTCATTAAAATAAATTTGAAAAAAGCACTTTTTCATTGAAACCAAGTAGATTTAATAAAATTTCCATTATTTAATACGCTCACGGTTGTCAATACTATACTATTCACTTTCATTATGATAAAAATTTTCATGGACATTGTAACATTCAAATATACAGGCCGTGTTAGTAAGCCCCCAATTCTGTTTCAATTAACTTTTAAAAAATTATTACACTTTAAAGTAATTGCTAATTTTTCCATTGAATATTTTTCATTTTGTTTTGCTTTTTCGTTGTGCAATAAAAAAATTTTATTAGATAGCTCATTGCTGATAATGGAAGTGTAAAACATTCAAAGCATTTATATCCAGAAAATGTCATAAATCTCCTACCTATAAATTGTTTATCGTCAAAATGTTTACTATTTGTGAAGGTGTAAATAATTTCAAATGGAGAGGTTTTAAAGGGAGGTCATTTTGCCCTTTACACATGAGACAATGAGGTCTCAAGGATGTATATGTTGACTGCAAAATTTTCCCTTATCAAACTATTTGAAATATTTTAACGGCAATAAAGTCTTTGGTGAAAGGTTAAAATAAAAGTCTTCCCAGACAATTATCTTCCAAATGTTAAAAAACAGTGCAATATTTTATTATACGTAGATGTAATATAATTTTTAATTCAAAGTCTCTTCAGTCTCAACTGCATCCAAATGCAATTCGAAAGCTTAAGTGAGGAGCTTATAAACCATTTTAATATGTTTGTCACTGAATACAATCAAGTATTAAAAATTCACCCCCATATTTTTTATCAAAACAATTATTCCTAAAAAATCAGAAATGTAATGAATTTTAAATGCATCCACGCCCGAAAGAGCATATGATGGATTATATACTCGATGGTAATGAAAAATAATCCATAATTATAAGCATTTAATTATTCCTAGTTAAAGCTACAAGAGTAGTTTTATTTGCATTTGATAGAGTTAATAGTTTTAATTACATTTGAAGTGGTGCCCATGGAATGCAGACAATTATATTTGCTTTTACTCTTTTACTCCAAATTTTTATTTTTCTCTCTCTGTGGATCTTAACAAAATCTATATCGATTGAAAATATATTTTTAAGGTTCAGCAGTTGTATGAATACATGTTTTTGAAAAACGTTTTTTATGACATGGAATCAGCACTCAAATTTCTGATTCATTATTTATTACCTTATTGTTTTGCATTTTTAGCACACATTTAGTTTATTTATATTTTATACATTTTATTCCGATGCGACATTATTTAATTGACTTTTATTTTAGTTTTATTTAGAAAGTGTTACTCAAAAATATGCTAACTGCATGTATCATATTTTTGAGGTATTGAGTAATAATGGATTGTAAAAACAGCTCTTTAAAAATATCAAGAAAATCCTTAGATAGTTTGTGTAACAGTTTTCTAATTGCAATTTTTACTCAGCTACTAAAAATTTCTTGAAGCTTCAGAGAGCATTTAGGTTATGCTTGGTACTTTTACTTCCTACATTATAAAAAGGTGTATACTGTGAAGAGTAATGTATACAACAAGTTTTTAGATTAGGAATAGCTTATATTTTGACCTCAGTGTTGTTTCTTTCGATATTTACAGCTGATACACCTTATGATGAGAATATTTTGTATCTTGTATTAAGAAAAAAATTAACTACATAATTGCCATGAATCTTTTCTTGCTCTTCTGAATTTGCTATAGTAACTTTATGAACTTGCAACATGATAAAAAGTACTAAACATTATCACATTAGATTAGAAGGATATATGCTGTAAATTTCATTTGCAAAAAAGTAAAAATGTGAATAACAACTAACATTATTATCCTGGTTTCAAACAGGATAAATTCAAACTATCTTTTTACCGATTATAATCAATTTTATGTGCCTTATTAAAATTAATAGCTTCAAGCTGTACACCGGATTATCACAAGCAAATTTCAGGTTATTCATTTTCAATGTTTAGAAGGAATTCTTGGGACCGAAAGACAATGATATTCATTTTTTATTTTATAGTAAATATAGAACTTCATGGAATATCAGCATTTACATAAATAAACGCTAAAAAATTAATTATTTAAAATAAAATTATAACTATATTATACGAAATACGCTTACCATCTGCTACTTTATTTTTAATAAAAATGAGAATTTCCTCTGAATATGAAGACTTGTTACATCTGTTAGCTTTTAAGAAAAATCATAGAATGTAACAGGTGTTTTTAAAAACCGATAAAAGCTAATTTTTTTATGCATGTAATATTTTTATGTATTATTTTTATTTCAATGTATTATACAAAAGTTAACTTTACATTTTGCCATTTTCGGCAAAAATGACAATTTCAAATAGCCACAATAATTTTATTCAAGTATCCCTGTGAATAAAATAATTTTTACGTATGTAGAAACACATTTTAATTAATAAAAAATTTATTTCATTAAATTCTACGAAACAATCACTAAACCATTTTATATGCTTTCTAGTATGTGTAACCAAAATTTGGTAAAAAAAAATTATTGACTAGTCTGAGTTTCTATAAAGAAGAAACTATTTCTCAGTGGCAGTTTTTTACACATATATAAGTTGTCCCAAAAAAAGCGAAACAATGAGGTACCTTCACTATTTTAATTAAATATATACTTCCAAGTGCAAAATGCCATCAAATAAGGTACCTAAATGTATGAAAATACTCAGACTTCAATGGAGGAAAGTAACAAAAAAAATTAGAAAAATAAAATCTTTTTACAGCGAAAAATTGTCATTGACTAAAATACTTTCTCTCACTCCACTAGAAGAACACAAAGTTTCATACTTCTGTTTGCAAAATTTGCTTTTAAAAGGCAAATTTAGACCATTCATAGACTTAGACTAGGCTTGGATCAATTTTGTATATCTCTGGAACGGGACAATCTTATAATTTTCGAAGATAGTATGCAAACCAGAAAAAATTATTAAAAGGGTAAAATTCAAAAAATAATAAAGCATTTATTAATTTTTATTCAATTTTAAAAAGTTGATCAGATATACATTAATTTAAATGCTTAAAAACATGTTATAAATATCACTTTCGACAAAAAATTGCGTTATTTTAGCAATACTTATGCATATACGATGCATATATTTTCACATGTTGCTAAAAGAAAGGCTTTCCGAATTGTATTGGAAGATCTATAGAGAGTGTACTGACAAAGTCAATTCCTCACTAAGTTCAGACATAATGTTAATCAAAGCTAATTGAATATGTCAGTCAAATACTGTTGTACAAAATGGTTCATTATTACGTCGAAATATTCTGTTTGTCAGTTTTAGAACGTTGAGTTCTGGACTTGTTTGTTCGTACACTAGCAAAAGAGTAATTTGAAAAATAAGAAAAAATATTTCAATTTTGCATCACGAGTATAACGACTCATTTTCTCCTGGAAAGTAAAGATCCGATAATTTGTAATCGCTAAACCGTTTTGTAAACACGTTCCTTATATGGATGCTAGAAATTCAGAAAACCAGGCTTGTATTCTTCTACTATGAAGTCAACATTACGATTACAAACAGCATAAATCGTCAGGATTTTCAAACGTTCCTTGTTACTGAAGTATGTCAATCTTTTAGAATGCACATAACTTTGAACAAAGAATTTTATTTTATAGTTCGACATTTCAGAATTTCTACGAGATGTCTTAACGCATTCGCTGCCACTATTCACGCCTGATATGCAGGCCATCTATCTAATTAGATGACCCTTTCTTTTCTATCTCTTAACTATAGCAGAGAGGGAGTCATCTAATAAGATACATGTTTTAGTGCAATTACATATTATCTGTAACGATGAAACGCGTAATACAGCAGTCAATGTGTAAAATGTTCAGTCTCTCAAATTTCTCTTCCCTTCTTTATTAAGTTCAAATTGCAAATTTCAATCAATCAAAATGAATAATATTATGCGTGATTAACAAATTTCTTTAAAATCGTCAAATATATGTCTAATAATACAAATGTTTACTTATTTATCTAATATTGAATACGTAACTGGATAAATAATGAATAAATTTTCATTTCTGAGATAAAAGTTTTCATCTAAATTTGTGTTTAGTCACTCAAAAAAAATCCCTCTAAATTTTGTTGATAGAAACATGAAATTTTGTTTGTAAGATGAATTTAAGAGAAACATTTTACTAATTGACAGTTTTATAAAAATTTAGTTATTATTAAAACTTAGGCATTATAAAAATTTAGTTATTATTAAAATTTTTAACTTTACCACCATAGAAGCCAAAGTATTTTCATAAACTTGTCCAGTTTATTTAATGAAACTTTGTAATTTGAAGTATATGTCGAGATGCAATATTCAGGAAAATAATGGCTTGTTCTCCTTTTTTGGAGTATGTAATGTAATTTGGAGTATCCCTGTATATAATGACCCTCAATTTATAGGGTGTCCCAAAATTCAATGCACAAGCTTGGAGAGAACACCGACAGGAATCATGAGCAAACAGAGCTCAGACAGTGACGTATAGGTGGCACTATGCGAAGATTGTCAAGGTCAGCACATCATAGTTCCTCATTTTAAGCCCCGAATGAATGTGATCAACCTGAGCTGCCAAATGTTCACTTCGTGTATATCCAAATGGAAATGTACCTGCTGCTTTAAGATAGAATTGAGAAATATTTTCAACCAGAAACATACCAGTATCCAAATGTTTGCTGATGTGTATCAAGGATGAATAAAGTTCTTTCACAGTATTGACGCATGACTCTTCATCGATAGGACTCCATCTTATTGCGAAATTTTCCTACGTGATTTCTTGGACCGATCTACACGTAAGTCAAATAAGCATTGAGGTCCCATTGTATTTACCCTTCCCTAGTTCGCCTGATTTATCTCCTCTTGATTTTTTTTTTCTACAATGCCTTGAAAGACATCATTTGTAAAATGTAAATAGATTCTTACATGTTCTTGATATCTTGAAATATCGTCGCAGATACTAAGAATACTAAGATTCACGAAATTGTGGTATATTAGAGAATGATAGGGAATCGGTAATCGACGTAATGCCAAGCCTGTATCAATGTTATTGGAAAAAATTTATCCACATGATAGATGATTGCTATGCAGATGGTTTCCTACATTTCCAAATTCATGGTATTTACTTTTTAGGGGCTGAAAGAACATAATTAGATAAGCATAAACATTTAATGTGCACTCATAATTCAAACTATGAAGCGCTAAATTGCGATTTCTAGCTATCTGTCCGATGTTATCTTGTGAATACAATAATTAGAGTTATTTTAATTTGATTTGAATCGGCGAATAACATGCTAAAAGAGAAGGGAAATGTCAACCTGGTTGGCAGGTGGATTATTTGTTTCAAAAGAGTGATGGAAATGGTGGGAATTTAAATATTAATTTCCCCGTAGTTTCCTTGTTATTGGTAAGAGAATGGTAATTTAAATTGGATGAATTTGTTGCCTCATAATAATATATACCTTTTGTACTAAAAGCTTTTCGATTGCAGCAATCTTTAGAAATTAGGGGCTGAAAAGTGATTTTCAAACCCCTAATTTTGAGTCCTTTTTATTCGGTCCTGTGATATATTGAATGTAATCTCTCATCAGCTGCTAACTCTTCCACTCTCTTTCATCTTCAAAGCTAAAACCTTTAAAAAATTACAAATGAAATGTCGGCCAGGAGTGATTTTTTTTTTATCTTCAGTCACTGCAAATCCCCTTTCTAAGGAATTGCACGTGTCTAAAGACTTTCAATGCAAAAAAAAAATGTATGTCATAATTAGGTAGTAATTCCTTCAGTCTGAATTGTCTTTTTATCAAAAGTGCTTTAAAGTTAAAGGAAAATGAAAATTTCATCTTCCTAGCATTTCATTCCTCTGCTTTGAGTTGCGTGGCCCATCTATGAACCAAGTCGGAAAGTTCAACCTCTTTCTGCCACATTACTCG
Organism: Argiope aurantia; assembly: GCA_026543865.1. Classification (NCBI taxonomy): domain Eukaryota; kingdom Metazoa; phylum Arthropoda; class Arachnida; order Araneae; family Araneidae; genus Argiope; species Argiope aurantia. Next base: position 252,490 of record JAPMOR010058754.1, on the reverse strand, counting down.
GAGATTCAAATGGAATCAAAGTAACTTTAATCATCTATGCAAAATATTGAGCATATTGCTGGAATGTGCCTTGCATTTCAAGAGTTGGGTTCTCAGCATTCATTGCATATCGATTTGTGCTTGTCTAATTGTTTTCTGTCACTAACATGGATTTTGAAAATACCCTTTTATACAGAGTATGAAAATTATTTTAACATCTAGTCGTTTCAACCCAGTATATTTGAAAATTACATCTATTCTTTACAAAAATAGCACTGTAGATGTGAGTTTGCTCCAACAGAGCGTGTTTACACTATTAGAATGATTTTGATGTTGTTTAATTTATATTTAAAATGCAAGGATTATCTTTAAAAATATTCGATAGCCTTTTCTTTGAACAATAAATCTGCATTGATATTTCCATGACAGAAGGGCATTTCACAAAATTTCTAGAGACATTAATTTTCATTCCCCTTCGACTACTTTCCACAGTCCATCAATCGTAATGGATTTGAGCTTAGAAAGCGCTCTTTCCAATAGGCATAACAATCCATTGGTGAAACGTATGAGGATTTCGTAGGAATAGATTGAAAAGGCAATATCTGCATCATTTTTTCAAGGAATGCACTGATACTTTTCGAAATATGACTTGAAATCTTCTTTGAAAATCATTGGGAGAACCCTGAGACAATCCTAAACTCTGCAACTATCTTTACATTGACGGAAGCCAGTTTGTACATTTTTCTCTCTTCATTTTCAATAATATAGAGACTTCATTTTGTTTCAGTCATTTGGTTATCAAGAGAAACACTGTATTTCCATTTATCTCCTTTTAAAAGTCCTACAAATTGCTCTGCATTGAGCCACATACCATGTCAAAAGCTTGTGAACATGACATTTTTTAGCTTTTCTTAAATTATAAATCTCGGTTTATTATTTTATTTATTGATGACATAAATTATTTATAGATCTTGTAATTGATTTCAGCTTTGGCGAATTTTTTGTTGTCAACAGCTATTTCTCTTAAGAAATATTTGAAACAGTACTTACTTTTTCCGGGCGTTCGTTTAAAGTTTTCTTTCCGTGTAAATGTAATGATTGACTGTTTCCCTTTCCGATTAATAATATTACTTATTTTGCACTTAAAAAGTTTAATACCAAGCATTTCAAAACGTTTTTGAATTATGGAATTGGAAAACTTTTCCTTTGGAAATCGCAAAGCCATTTCCTTCGATCCATAATTTATTTACATGCAAATTTTGAAAGAGGAATAAATTAAAAAGTATCAGACATTTCTCCCTTCAAATAATGTCATTACAAGATTTTTCCAGAGTATTTTGCCTTTTCTAAATTCTTTATTGTAAAAATTCTCAAAAACTTGTAAATATCCTTTGTATTATCTCCTGTCAATTAATATTTTCAGACCCAGTCTACCAAAGGAATTGTTATAATTTGGCGAATATAATAAGAATTTCCGAATTAATATTTCTATGAGCATAATAATAGGAATACCTAATAAGTTATTATAATTTAATGCACACTTCTAAAGCTCTCAGGGTAATTATCTCTCTATATAAAACGCTTATGTGGACACAAAATTAGGCTGAATTTGTTAATCGCCATTTGAAACAGCTCGCATGTTCAGATTATTTACATGTATGCTCGGCTGATGCTAATTTCTAACTTTAAATTTTCTTTATTAATTTATTGGAATTGGTTAGTGCGAAAAAATGAGCAGTTTCGGTTAAAAATCGACATTTAGAGGATTAGACGTTCTAGCAAATGAAGATCTTAAGAAGAATCATTCGTAAAAAAGTTCCAATTAAAATGAATGCAATAAATAAGCTAATCATTTCTGTGTACAGAACGAAGTTTCTGAACTACGTGAGCCATTTTGAAGTATAAACATTATCTCAGAAACGCCCTTGTATAATTTAAAATAATATAATAAAAACAATGTGGTATCTTTAAAATAGTATAGTATATTTTTGATGATAAAGTATATTACATCAAAGTTGATTTATATGACAAAATTAATCTTATTAATGTTTGCCATCTTCGATGATTATTTCAATCTTATTAGCATCATGTCCACCAATTTTGATGAATTGTATCTTATCAAGAGGAAGTAAATTCATTTTTGATTTTTCAATAACATAGAATTATATATTTTTGTTTCTTAAAATTTATATATGTATCTCTGAAACCAAAAAATTTTCTGGTGATTTAGTTTTTAATGATTGATAAAAAATTATGTAAGAAGTTCATGCAATTTGAAATAATTTAATTTACTTTTTGTGATAAGTGTATTTATAATTTCTTATTACTATCAAAAATACATAACTATATGACGAGCGAGCAAAGCGAACTAGAGTTACGTAATGATCCCAAAAGAATCACGTGATTCTTGGGGTATTGGCTAGCTGAGCGAGCAGTGTGAGATTTGGCAAAATTTTGTGCATGCGATATCCATCAACTTGCAATACGTACTTGAAACGTGTCTACACGGAGCTGCTCCGAGCGCTGTTTTAGATTTTTATTGTTGCCGAAAGTCCCGGTTTAATATAGTTTGGAAACAAACAAACAAAAACAGCTCGCTCCATATGATATATGTTCTTAAGTGGGTTAGTTGCTAACCATTAAAAAATTTCTCTTCGTTTTGGCATATGAATTCACTTATTTTTGTAACCTCTATTTTTCCGATATATCTAATATTTCAGAGTTTGGGGTTAAATGACTTCAGAGATGAAGCATTTAGAAATAACAACTCATTTAAGATGTTTTTATTATTTGGTGTTTCATAGAGGAGCTTAAGTTTCTGCCAAGTGATATATAAATACCATTTCATCTTTTATCTCACATTCTAGTTCCGAAATTTTTTTTATCAAACATCATTTAAAGAGCATAGTATAAATGTGCTTTCTATCGATTTTACTATTGTTTAATCAATCAACTTTAAATAGGATCATAAATATTTCCGATATTGAAAGAAATGCGCTATTTAGCTTCTAAGGTTATGTATGGCTTAAATAGAATTAAGAGTAGAAGGAACAGCTTTATTTCGTCGTGTTTAATTCATAAAAGATGGTGGATATACCAATTAAAAATTATTATTAGAAATGAAGCTCTTGGGTGGTTACGCATGTACATGAGATTCTTGTACGTTCAATTCACATTAAAAATTTACAAACACTTTTATAAACTAATTTTCTATTGACAATTATCTTTATGAGAATTTTATAAGCAAATGGTTGCTAGATGTACTTTCACTATTTAGATTTTTCTGAGAACCTTCAGAAATATGTTTGAAAAACAGGGCTGATACTTTAATTGCGCAGTTTGTGTATTTGCCCTCATCTGACGTAACAAGTTTTCCAAATTAAGAAACTCTCTTTCTCTATGGAGAAAGAAAACACACCTGTATAGTTAGTTCTACGATGAAAGGTCGAAAAAAAATGTTCCGCCTTCTTTTCCCTCAGCGAAGGGAATGATGTCTGCCCGAACGAGGCTTGCATTCTTATTAGCAATTAAGCAACGCGTGGGGGCAAGAAGCATAGGGTGGAAAAGTACAGAATAAATAAGAAAGAAAGAAAAGGAATGAAAGAATAATTAATGGAACCGAGCATAGCAATTTAAAACCAATTTAGGATTGGAGCAAAGGTTATGCCTACATACTTAAAAAGCAAATTGATAGCGAGTGGAGGCAAAGTTGCATGTTCTCCGATGCTCACGACAAATGATCCATATTTTGAAGTAATTTACTGCCGCAAGCCACCATCATCCATCATCGGAGAAATTAGTCTTTGTTATCTGGCCGAGTGTGTGACAGATTTTTATGTATGCATTAGATTATGTTAGCTTAAATTTTCTAACGCTTGTCTTCTCAAATTCGATCAACAAAAAGAAATATTTTCTTTTTAAATCAGAATCCTCACTTTATCGATAGTTCTATTAACTGCGATTATTTTGCAAGCAGTTGGTATCAGAATAAGAAATTTTAATTATTGGAGATCAAAGGCGGGCGGGGCGTTATTTTTACTAATTTCACAGCTATTAAAAATTGTGTTTAAATAAAGATGAGTTTCTTTTAAGAATAAATCTTTGTTGGCTAAGGAGATGTGCGATCGTTTCTTATATATGATTTGAATTAAGTAAGATTAAAACTTTTTCTTCTACTCGTATATAAACAAGTGTGCATGTAAGTCGAAAAGTGAAGCATAGTGATGACCAGATATAGAAGGTTTGCTTAGTATATATACATGTATTAGTGTATGTATGTGTGTAATGTCCGAGATAAAAATTTGCAATAGTACATTTTCATTTGTTCAATTGTATTAAAGATCAGCTTTAAAAAAATCAGAATTAGCCTTTCTTTAGTTGCTTGAATAGGCTAAGACTTCCTTTGCATGGGTCAAATTAGTCTGAATAAGATTTTAGACGCTTATCTTCCTTTATTGAGCGCATTAAGCAAAAGCGTTTAGTTGCAACGGCAAACTTTGAAAGAAACAATACCTAAAAATTACAATAATTTATTATAAATTGTGTTATTAATGAAGATTATTTTCAACCCATTTAGAATCAAGAAAAATAATCTTAATTAAAAGACATAAAATTTAGAAATGATACTTTCACATTCTTATCACTGTTGTGCATGGTAGATTTTCGTAGCATCAAGTTTGGTAGTGCCGCGATAATTCAAACTTACTGAAAGCCATTTTCAAAATGGCCAATGCTTGTGAAGAAAAGATCGATTTCCATAGTTCATATTTTAAAAATATCTGCATGGCGTTAAATTGTTAGTTTATATAGTCTTTCTCTGTAAAATTTTCATTTATATTGAAAGAATATAAGTAATTCGGTAATATAATCTAAAAACTATTTTAAAAATTATGCATTTGTGTTAGCGCTGCTAAAAGACTGCTCTTAATTTTCTTAATTAATCATTTTCATAATCATTGTAGCAGACACATCATCCTTCTTGATTTTAGTAATGTTTAATCCATTTAATTGATTTTAGTAATGCTAGTGTGCATGATTTAATAAAGTTTGATGAAAAAAGACAGCAAAACGAATCTTTTATTTTTCTTCGTCAATATAAAATAATAGATTTTTTTTAACACTGCTTTCTACTTCAGGTAAGAAATATGATAAGAACTGAGAGAGTGGAAATAAAAGACTCTTTTTTTTTCAGAGCTCATAGTATTTGAAGGCAAAAGCAATTTAAAAATTTATATTCACTTAAACTTTTTATTATAGTTTGCTGAATGTTTATTCTAAATTGGATTTCGTTTTATTCGCCAATTTCTTATTTGACTTCCTATTTTAGAACTATATATATATATATATATATATATATATGAGAATTTAGACTCTGAAAATGTGATAAATAAGAATTTAGACTGGAGAGGATTAAATCCTCCTGAACTAGATAAATATAACTAGCATTGGTCTGGAGTTGATAAAAGTATCTGATAATGGCTTTAATTTTATCGATACAAGGCACAAACGTAAAGCTTAAGGATTGTTTTGTTTTTTTCCTGTTTTTTTCATTTTATCCAGCAAAATATCAAAACTTAAAGAAAAATATTAGATAATTTCAAACGCCAAAATATCAATAAAAAACGATTCATTTTTGTTGCAAACACAAATTGAAAGAAAATAATATTTAAATCTTTATTCTTTTATTTATTTATTTTTTCTTTTTTTAAATATCTTTAGAGTAGGCAAGTAGGAAATTGATTCTGTATCGATTGGAAAATAACATCGATAAGAGATTGTTTTGGAATCTGCTTGTTGTACACCCGTGCTGTTTGATATCTGAATAGTTGTCAATTTGTTTACATCTGAGAATGACTACAATCTTTGTTCAACACTTCAAAAACCTCATTTCTACTTAAACTTGACAAGCAGTGAATTTGATTCCGGTATTTTAAGTTTGTTTATTCTGAATGTTTTTAATTCTTGTAACTTATTTTGTATGCAATTTGTGTTTAGAAGTGCTATATTTATAATAGTTTTGGATAGCATCTCTTCCCTGCCAAAACTAATTTCAATACTTATTAATAAATTTTTAAGAGCACATTTTTATTAGTATACTATCAAGTAGATATTTTCTAAACATTTCCTAATTTTTATTCGTTAATTTATAATTCAACATTATAAATATTACGGAATGTAGAAATTACTTTACTCTCAACAGCCATGTGCTACCACGCTTATGGAATCAAATTTTAATTAATTCAATAGAATAATTGATAATAAGTTCTGGAGTTGTTAGCGAAAATAAATGAAGAAAATTCCGAAACTTTAGTATATCAGAAATCGAGGGAATTACAAAATTCCATTTAAAGAATTATTTAACTTGGAGTGTTTCATATAAGTGAATGAAAATAGCATTGTAATTTTAAGGAAAGAAAATGAAACAATTATGAATTTTCTAACGATATTGGTTGGGTCCTAATAACTTGTATTAAAGATTGTTTTATAAAACGTTATCTACTATTAAATTATTAAAATATAAAAGAACTAATTCATTGTGTAAGGTTCACATAAAGTGAATCGATTAAATAATCGTAATTGTATTCATCTTAATATATTTTGTAAATGAATATTGGCATCAATATGTAATGGAGTAAGATGTAAAACCGAAGTAAGACGTGTATCGCTCATATAATTTTTATTCTAATTAAATGTTTATTTTTACTAAACTACTTTTCAATTATTAACAAGTTGATTCATAATTCAACCTTATATGGCGTAGTCGGAATCTAAAGAACCTTTTCAAAGTTAAACCTTTAAATACTTTTGAAACTTTTACGCATTTGCTAAGCCTAACTGGAATCATCAGACTTCCTCGCCAAGGATTAGAATCTCGCCAAGATTGTTTTTGCCTGAATGATCTCCAAACAACGACAACTTCCCGCATAGTAAGTGAATTTCTTTAAAGTATCAATAGACTCTTTATCAAAAGAAAAATAAGTACGAATATTCTGATAACCTTTTTACGAATATTACTTATTCCGAAGAATTAAATTACTTCGCGTTTGCTTCTTACACAAGACGGCGCCAATCCATTTTCGCCCAATTCTTTATTTTGTCTAGAATCCCTGAGCGAAAAAAAAAAATGTCAACAAGTGATGATATTATTTTTAATTCTTTAGAAGCGCATCCGCTACAAAGTTTAACGATGACTCAACTGAAAAAAGAATTGCGTTTCAGAAATCTTTTGCAAACAGGAAATAAAAATGATTTAATCTCGCGTATTGTTGAGGATAATAAAAAAAGAAAAAATGATGGAACTTTGGATGAATTAAATGCTTGTCGCATGAAATTTTTTAATGAAGAGGAGACATTTTCTGATAATGCACAATTATTGACAGAAATTGAGTCTTTGCGAAAACAAGTAGAACTTTTAAGTAATTCTTCTACACAAGCAGCAATTCCTACACCTCCTTCTCAAATAGATCCGAATATCGCAGCTATTTTTTCCACATTGATGGAAACGCAAAAAAAATTTTTAGAAAGGCAAATAACTCCGAATGTGATTCAAATCACATCTACAAATGACACTGCAAATTCAATCCAAATATTTAAGGGAGACATAATTGAAAATGCCCTCGAATGGTTAAATGAGGTGGAAAGAATTTCAGCTTTAGCTAACTGGTCCGACGAATTAAAATTAACCTAATGGTTCATTATGTATTTCTACTCCAACTTCATTTCATTTGTACGAATGTATTCATGCTTCAAAACCTAGTATCAACTGCGTCGCTCATCATCAACCCTCACTAGATGATGTTACCTTGCCGGAAGCTGCACCTAATATAGTTTCATCCGAAACAAAACTTATCCCTAAATCCACAGGACTCTCTACAACTCAACAAGCTCAACTTGATGCAGTAATTGGAAAATTTTCTGACGTTTTCTATTCTAATGATGACAACATTGGACTATGTCCATATGTGGAATTCAAAATTGAATTGCAGCATGAAAAGCCTATTAAATGTAGACCGTATAGACTTTCAGAGCCTGATCGCCAGTTTCTAAAAACGCAGATTCAAAAATGGTTAAAACAAGGAATTTGTCGCCATTCCAACTCACCGTACGCAGCCCCTGCCTTTATTGTGGAGCAGCCCTTCCATGAAAGTACTCCAAGGCGAGTTGTGGTAGATTTTTCTCGCACTATCAATCCTATCACGAAAATTGATCCGCACCCAATTGACCAAATGGAAGACGTTATCCAACGCACTGCAGGCAGGCGCTACAATTCTAAAATGGATGTAAAATCTGCATTTAACTGCATTCGCATAAAAGAGACCGACGCCTACAAAACTGGATTTGTCACTCCTGACGGACATTATGAATTTCTTCGAATGCCTTTTGGTGTCACAAATGGCCCATCTACAATGACACGAGCGATTAAATTAGCCTACGATCATTTAGCACCTTACAATGTGAACACATATATTGATGATATATCGACTTCCCATGATGACTTCAATTACCATCTCAAAGTGATTTGTAAAATCCTTGAAGCAACTCAAAAAGCTGGTTTCAAGCTGACACAAGAAAAAGTGCAATTTGCAGTACCAGAAATCTCTCTTTTTGGCCGTATTGTCTCTCAAGATGGTGTTCGTCCTGATCCGGAACGCATAGCAGCAATTGAACGTTATTCAACTCTCAAATCAATTCATGAAGTCCGTAGTTTCCTTGGGTTTGCCAATCAGTTTCGAAAGTATATTCGTAACTATGCTATTATAGCCAAACCACTTACAAGCGTTTTAAAAGGTTTAGAAAAGAAGACCAGCAACGCTCCCATAGTTTTAACTGATGATCAACAGCGAACATTTGAAACTTTGAAATCTGCAATTACTACCGCTCCCATTCTTTCATATTTCAAACAAGGCCTACCAACTTTTGTAGAAACTGATGCCTCTTATTCAGGACTCGGTGCAGTTTTATCCCAAGAACAGAACGGCAAGCGTCATGTCATTGAATATGCGTCGCGTACATTAAAAGATGCTGAAACACGCTACCACAGTAACGAACTGGAATGTACTGCTGTACATTGGGCATTGACTGAAAAATTTCGACTCTATCTCCTTGGCCACAAGTTTCAACTCATCACAGACAATTATACAACTGCTTATGTAATTGCAAAATCTGCAGTTAATCGAAAATTTGCGCGATATTTAGTAGATTTGGCTCAATTTGATTTTACAACTGAGCACCGGCCAGGAAAGCAAAATGTCATTGCTGATCACCTTTCACGTTACCCAACACCACCTGTTTGTTTAGCAGTTACTGCAAGTTATGAATCTGAAATTTGTGCGAAACAGAAAAGAGATGACTTTTGTCAGTATATTTTTCGCTTACTCAAAGAGAAAAATCCAAGCAAAAAGACAATGTCAGTCATATGCAATTACAATATCGATAACAATACTCTTGTGCGAGTGAAAGACGAAAAATCGAGACCTGTTGTAGTGATCCCTAAGGCGATGAAAGAACAAACTTTGATTGCCTGTCACGATGATGTTGGACATATGGATGCAAAAAAAACTCTTCACAATTTACAATTGCGTTATTGGTGGCCAAACATGCGCAAGGACTGCAAAGCATATGTTCGAAGCTGTCATAAATGCCAAATTGTTAACCGACGCACTGCTAATGCCTATGGTCTTTTGCAGCAATTGCCAATTCCGTCCACACCTTGGGAAATTGTGTCCGCTGATCACGTAATCTGTTTGCCAGAAACAAGAAGCGGAAACACAAATATGCTTGTACAAATTGATCACGCCACACGCTATGTAATCACAACACCTTCTGCATCTCTCGCCGCTCATACAGTGACTGATGCTCTGTATCATAATATAATACTCAGATATGGACCGCCAAGTATGTATTTATCTGATAGAGGAACAGCATTTACCGCACGTCACACTCAGCGGTTTCTTCAAAAGTATGGAATCACACAATCAACGACTCCACCTTATTCGCCACAAGCTAATAGCATTGTTGAAAGAGCCAATGGCATAATTGTGTCCACTTTGAAAAAAATGATTGACAAAAACCCGAATAAATGGGACGAATTACTTCCAAACGCCTCATTGGCAATCAATACTACAAAACAAAATTCCACCAAGAAATCCCCATTCTATTTACTTCATGGTTATGAGCCACGCCTTCCCCGTGAACTTCACCTTCGTAGCTTCATAGATGACACTCCACGTGAAGACCAACTAGACCTTTTAAGTTTGGCCAGGGCCGAAGCGTCAAATAATGTGTATGAAACACATTTGGAAAACAAGAAGAGATTTGATCTCCACCGCAGATCCCATTCCTTCAAGGCAGGAGATCTCGTATTGTACGACTGGCCGAAGAAAGGAGATCACAAACTTTCTTCCATTTTCAAAGGACCATTTGTGATTGTGCGTCCAGTCGGGGCCGTGTGCTACGAGATCAAGTCTACGACACAACAGAACAAATTTGTCAAGGTTGTTCACGTACAACATCTTCGTCCTTACTTTAAACGAAATACACCGACCAACGAAGAGAACAGCACAGACGAAGAGAATGAGAACTACTGAGCTGTCATCAAAATTTTTGTTTCTTTTACGCTTCAATTTTAAAATTTATTTTTGACTGTCTAAATTTTATATTGAGCGGGGCCGAATGTAAGGTTCACATAAAGTGAATCGATTAAATAATCGTAATTGTATTCATCTTAATATATTTTGTAAATGAATATTGGCATCAATATGTAATGGAGTAAGATGTAAAACCGAAGTAAGACGTGTATCGCTCATATAATCTTTATTCTAATTAAATGTTTATTTTTACTAAACTACTTTTCAATTATTAACAAGTTGATTCATAATTCAACCTTATAATTGGTTTTATACTAATGTTCGCTAAACGAATAGATTTTAGAATAGTAAAGCTTGTTTTATATACTTAGCTTGTATAAATTTTTCTATCGCTCATTATGAATAATATTTTTTATCCATTTCTAAAATCTGTTTGCTTTTAAATCCAATTTTTTGAAAATATTATTTATAACCTTACAAATTTATACTAACTCTTATAACTGCAGTGATTTAGTGTTAAATTTCGAATCCGATTATCCCGATGATCCATCATGTATGTATGCTTAGTGGACGTATAAGTCTACTTCATGTTAGTTTGAAAAGTGGTGTAGTGTCAAAATAAAGAAGTCTGTTCATCCCAAATATTCATCATCACACTCCAAAATAGGTCATTAAATTAGCAAACCAAAGCTTTCTTGCCTCCCCTGTATTTATCGATAAATTAAAAAACCAGGAACAAGAACGCTGTATAGTGGCATTTGATAAAAAAGGTTTCTTTACCAAAAATATTCGAATGACAGCATTTTTAGAAATGTTTTCATCAAAAGTTATTATTAAAAAATTATTATTTGAAAAAATTATTATAAAAAGTTATTATTTGAAAATTATTATTAAAAAAACTTTGAAGTTTTTAGTAAGTACCAAAGGCTTGTATTAGTCGACAATAACTGCGTTTATCCTTACTTTTTAAACACATTTGAAGAAATTGACTATAGTTTGTAATAATTTGCTTTCGATTAAATGTAAACAATAATATTTTATGATAGAATTTATCGTTTTCATTTATATTAGAAGAAAAATCGTCTGCTTTTCTTAATTGATGTTGGAATTAAGATAATATCTGTTGCGCATTTAAATATCTCAATTATAACTATTAATTGGAGTAAAAGTAATTTTAGAATCTATTATTTAAAAAAAATTCTATTTGGCATTTATGAATTATCTGAATGCCATTGGCAAGCATTAGGTTTAATCACATACAATTGGCGAATATAGTCAACAGAATAACATAATATTTATGCTATCTTTTTGGCGACTAATCGCTATTAATCGATTAATAAAAGTAATCTTACTTGGGTTAAAGCAACAATAGTTATCTTTTTTATTACAATATTTATAATACAGTGTATTCTAAGTAACGCTGCAAATAATAAATCAAAGGACCATGAAATTAACAAAAGCTCGAGAATAACGAGATTCATTGTAAGAAGATATATTCAAAAGAAATAAAAATGTTGAAATTGTGGAGAACATTTTTATATAATGTTACCAAATTTTTATATAATGTAATTTTAATTAAAAAAATAGAGATACAATTTAAATAATTATACTAAAAACGTCAAAGTAAACTATAAAAAATACAAATGAATTCAATGGATTTTTTCAAAAATTGAAATGTTTCTTTAATTAAATTCATTGAACAACAATAAAACCCACGAGTGTATAAAACGTAAAACATTTTTACTTATAATTAATGAGAACACTAGATATGGATTCAACGAACAGAAATAACTAAAAATTATAGTAAGTTTTAGTCTTAACTTTGAACTAACTATTATTTATCAATTAATAAATTATACATAAACTGCATAAAACATCAAGCATTTTTATAGGAAAATGTAATAATGACAATTAAAATTCTTATTCTGTTTTATAAAAAGAGTTCAATAAATAAGTGATTTTAAAACAGAAACAGGTGCATAACACTCCGTTTACAACAGTTTTCAATAAAATTTCAAAATAAAAAGTACAAAGGACATAATAAGCACACCGATGTTAAAAAAAAAATTAGAAAATATTTTTTTTATTGAATGTATTGTTCAGATCCTTTAGTAATAAAAGGGATGCAAAATTATTTACTCAATATAATTCCACTCATAAAATATAAAAGGTACTGAAATATTTGACTAATGAGAATAATTCAAGAAAACAAACAATTTTTTTATAGATGGTATTTTAATGAGAATAATTTCTAACTAAGAAATTCAAAAGATCTGAGAAAAAAGATTTGAATTATCAACAAACTTTAGTTAAAAATGCTCAAATTATTCAAATTTCGCCACATTTCTAATTTTTTTTTACATCGAAATAGTTCCCAAATTAACTTAAACTATTTGTTTTAACTAGAAAATGGCTAGAGTAGAGCACTATTTAGCAGTTGAGCTAATATTGATTCAGTAAGTTTTCTTTCGAATTTTTAAAAATTTCTTGCAAAGCAATCAAATTAGTAAAGCTGTATCATATAGATAAGTCGTAATCAAAAGATCTGGGCACTGACGCACAGGTGACGTAATAAAAGCACCGCAGTTTTTGTGACCTACATTTTTTTTTTTTTAGGTTCTCCTTATAAATGACCTGAGATATCGAAAACTGCTAAGAAAGGCATGCTGCTAATCACACAGAAACTACTGATCTGCTTCTGTGGCAATTTACAGCACCCCTAGCCATCCATAAGGAGAAATGTAAGAAAAATGTCACAAAGTCGCAGGAGTTACTTTTTGTATTGCCTGCGCTGCTCTGTGTAGCCTATTTCCCCATGGTTTTAGAATCACATTGCATGAATATGACGAATGCTAAATCTATCCCTGTAAATCCAAATTTTTCACGTAGGAATTTTATGGAAATTAGCAATTTAGGGGCCGAATGAGATATTGTCCTAATCACAAAATGGTTTAGGAACTTCAGGTTAGTCCCATATTGACAAGCGGCAGACGCGGTGAAAGCAGAGAAATTTCTTTGATACACGGTTTCCTCCGATTCTCCTTAATAGTGACTCGAGATATTGCAAATTGACCCGTAATGAAGGCAACGCTATTCAGCATCTCACTAGTGCCGCTGGTTTGGGAGGAAAATTATATAACTATCGATGATTTTCTGCATTAGGCATTTGCTGAATTAAAAATTTAATTTCCAACAATATTTCGAAGTACAATAAAATTTAGATAATTCCACATTTTAAACTGTTCCTCTCAGGAGACTTGAATTTTTTTTTAATAAAAATTGTATTTATTTTAAAATCTGGCTGTAATTTGAATTTATGTTGTTTATTTTGAAATCAGAACTAAACTGTCGAAAACTCTTCATATTCTTGAAGTATGTTCTTTAGTTACATACGCCCGTACCTTGTGCCCTCAGGTAGTCTTATGCTAAATGAATAATTTTTTAAAACTTTAATATATATTCGAGGGCAAACACAGTGCATTCCATCAAAAAATAAAAAAAAATCATTTTACTTAAAAAAAATCTACACATTTGATGTCAGATTATTGTTTATTTTGTCTTCATATGTACATGTGTATTTGAAGTCTTAGTTGAGTTTATTTATATTAACATCTCGTTTGGGACCAATACTAAAGTTATTATATAACGGACCTCGTAATTTTGAATCCCGATCAGACGACATGGACGATGTCTGATTTGGCACTCCCCTTTTCAAACTTCCACGCCATTTCAACAAAAGAACTTTTGGTTAATGATGTCATATTTAATATGTGCGTTTACAATATAAAAAGTTTTTTTTTTTTTTTTTGAAAAAAAGGGTTATGGAATTTTGTTCCATAGAAAGAGATGGCAGTCGAAAAGAGAGGGCAAATAGAGAAATGTAAAAATATCCAATTTAGACGCCTTAGTTAATTTCATCTGATGAAATGCATCTTAAGAATGAATATCTGTGCACTATGCACCCAAACTTATATTAATCTAACGATCCTTCTTTCATTATTCAGATGCTTGGAACCTTGCTTGAGTTTAATTTTCTGGTCTATCAGGAAAGATTTACGCCTAGCTTGTCTGAAAAGATTTTGCGAATGCGAGTGAATGCTCTTGAGAATGGAAACTAGAATGGGTGAAAGAATGAAAAATAAAAATAATGAAAATTTCACCGCTACGAAAAGGGGCAGAGAAAAAAAAACACAAATAGAAAATCATTTTCTCGACTGAAGTTTCACACAAAAGTAAATGAGCTCATGACGTGGCAGGCATGATGCTTGACAGCGACTGCCGATCAAATCTCAGCTGCCCATAATAAGGTACATTCTACGTTGTTTTTAAAAACCACATGGCTGAAGTTTCAAAACTGATTTATGTCTGTGCGCGGCAGGTTGTATGGAGAGAGGAAGGAGGGGGGGGGGACCGAAGGAATGAAACAGAGAAAAAAGGGAAACACTCAAAAGGTAAAAGACAAGTTGCCTTTCTCAAGTATTCCTATTCCTATTACCAACTCCACATGAATAATCATTTGATAGGGCTGTGAGCCATTCACTAATATTTGGAAAATGATCTTTATGTCTTATTTATTTGCTTAATAATTTTGTATTTTCAGAATGATGTGGAGGGAACACTGAATAGAAAACAAGAAGAGTATGTATAAAGAGAGAGGCAGGATTTCAACAACAAAAAATAAAAAAGCTCTCACATGATTGTAGGGGTTGCGTTCTAATCTAAGTAAGCTTATCAGTCTAAAAATGTTAAATATTATTTCATATTTATTTCTTTACTTTGACTCTTATCAGTGAGGGAAAGTTGTGTATAAATGAAATAACAAATTTTTAGTAAAAATTTTTGAACAGGTATATAAATGTTAAGTATTTATCATTTTCCACCCTTCCCCAAAGATGTGTATATGTGATGTTCTTTTAGAAAATGAGTAGGGGAAGATGTCTTTAAAATAGAGCATTATTCTTTTACTTCATGATTAAACAGGAATTGCATCTTTCTGGCGATTTTACAGTTTCTTTGTTTAACTAGGAACCCGCGTGGCATGTTTATAATATTGTTAAGATGGAAGGGAGAAGGGGAAAAGAGTTGAAAGTTTATAATAAGAATTTTACCCCAAGAAACCACTTTTTATCATTATACCTAAACCGATATCTTCTTCGGGTATATGATGATCCGGTGATATTACAGCTTAACCCTCGGAAGTTACAGAAATTAGACACTGAGAAGAGTGGGAAAATCCGAAGCCCTCTCAGTTCAGAAGTGTGATATATATGTATATATTCTGACCATTCTTTCGGGACACGTCCTTGGCCATTACGCAAAAAATATCTCCGAATATTATTAAGATAAAAATCGGGATCTGAAGAACACAAAAGCTGAGAAAACTTAAGAAAATCTAAAAATTGAAAAGGAAAAAAATAAGCGATAAAACATTTCCCGATTAATTGACTCATATGAGGTTATCACACTTCTGACTTAATTAAAGAAGAAAAATAAATAAGTGAAAGTTCCAAATATGAAACAACTCTTGAAAAATGTATCGTCAGCTATAATTCTTTTAGTAAAAACATTGGAACACTCTCTTAACTTTATTCCTGAATTTTATTTATGATAGAGTCTTAAGGACACTAATAATTAAAAGCTCTAGATTTCATTGAAATTTAAGGATTTTTATTTTTTATAAAGTATTTTCAAAAGGTTTCTTAATGATTTAACCAATTTTTTCTGAAAGTTGCAGTTAAATTTAATATACTTATATAGTTCTATATGAAATGGGAATGGATCTTATATTTTAATTTCAAGCAATTCATAAAAAGCAATTACAAACCCATTTAAATAATGATAATCTGAAAGTTCTGCAAGAACAATTTTTTTAACACCTAAACGTAAATAATAACCTGTCATATATTATTGACTGTTCGAAGTTTCATAAGTAGCTAAAAAAAGAGACGTAGCGACATCAAATTGCTTCCAAGCAGATAGTGCTCCTTTCCTCCCCCCTTTTTTTAGAAAGGCTTAATTGAAATTAAATGGAACTATCTATCTATATAAAACATTTTTGAGCTAATATGACCTAGCATCCGATCAATATTTCTTAATTATTTAAGCAGGTTACTTAAATAATATTATACATAAAATATACAA
This sequence comes from Argiope aurantia, assembly GCA_026543865.1. Lineage (NCBI taxonomy): Eukaryota > Metazoa > Arthropoda > Arachnida > Araneae > Araneidae > Argiope > Argiope aurantia. The sequence goes on along the minus strand of JAPMOR010058754.1, from coordinate 235,784 downwards.
GTAGTTGTTACCAGAAATATAATTAAAAATGTGTGAAAGCATTTTAAATGATAATTTAGAATGTAATGATTTATCCAACCGAAATTTACATCATATAATATCATTTTAGAGGGCCCTTCCAAACATCAATTCCATGGGTTCCCGGCAAACTTATTCCGGTTTTGATGAGATGAATGGAATGCATATTCGTTTTATAATACATCAAAATTGTCACATAAATAAATACTCAAATTCCTGATTTTAGCTTTTATTAAATTGTTTAAAATATAAATATATGAATATTTTCTGAGAAGGTTTAACAAAATTTCATCGAAAATTTTCAAACAATTTTAAAAATTTTAAAAAATATCTGTATTATAAAACAGAAAAGAAAGAGCCGTTCATATTAAATGTCCATTATGCAGTTATTCTCTTTATTGTAATATTCAGTTGAAGATAGGACTAGAGTAAGCTTTTACGGTAACCTTTGAGGCGTTGTTGTGAAGAAAAAAAGTATTTCTTCAAGAATTTGGAAACTTTGTTTTCATTGAATTAAATTTTAAAAAATAACTCAGAAGTTGATGCCGCAGTCATTGAAAATATTTTTAAAAATGTGGGTAGAATGGTGATTAAAATATTTTTTAATACTCAATTATAAAAAATATTAACTTTTTTCTACAAATCCAAAATTATTATTCTGATTTGCACTCCCTTGGAAACTCTATCAAACTGATTCAGTTCAAGTTCTTAAGTCCGTAGTCATTTAATTACTGCGGAGTATTTGACATTGAATAATTGAACGAACAGTTTCTCTACTATTGTATAATCCCATTGAATTCCAGGACAGATATAAATTTCATAAAAAATTGAAATATTTTCATCCTGCCAAGTTCTTTGTTTTATTTCTTAAAAAATGAAGTATTCTTATCTCGTAATATTCATTTAATTTCAGAATAATATTTTTCAATTTTTAAAAAATTAATGAAAGTTAATTTTTATATTATTGAGCATAAATAATAAATTTTTTAATCAATGTTATACACACGTTTTTTATATTTTCATGACTGCGGCATCGACTGCTGAGTTATTTTCATAAATTCAATTGAATGAAAAAAAAAAAGGTTTCTAAATTCTTGAAGCATATTTTCTTTAATAACAACACGTCTCAAATTTTCCTGTGAAAAATTACCCTAGTTGAATTTTCAACTCAATATTGCAAGCAAAATAAAAATTACTTGATGGACATTAAATAAGAACGGCTCTTTCTCTTCTAATATACCATAAAAATATTTTTTATAGTTTTAAAATTGTTTCGAAAGTTTTCAATAAAATCTATCTAAACTTTATCAGGAAATACTTGCTAGATTTGTACTTTAAACAATTTGAAAAAAGTAAAAATTTTCGTATATTATAGAATATAAAGTGAATATGTATTGCTTTGACATCATCAGGAATTGAATAATTTTTCTGAGATCCCATGAAGTTGATGTTTTGGGTGCCTTCTAAAATGATATAATATAGAATGTTAATTTCAATTTGTCATGCCATTACACTCTAAAATGTAATTCCAAATGCTTTTGCGATTTTAACTATATTTTTGTTAATAATTACCTTTATAATTGCTACATTATTTAATTTTTATTAACAACTTATTAATCTACTTGAATAATTAAGATATATTAGTCAGATGCCAAGCAATATTAGATAAAAAAATGTTTTATGTAAAGTTATGAAAATTTAACTTCAGTTCTCCTTTTTCAGACACAGCGTTTTTGAGAAGAGAGAATATGAGAATTGCAGTTTTTTTTTTTTTTAAGAAGAAAAGGGTGCTGTTTTTGTATTGGTTTGGCTACCTTTTAATGTAGGTGCGTCTCTGTGTCCGTAGTCATTCAAAATATAAAAAATGTCAGTAGAAGGTTGATTAAAATATTTGCTTTTTATGCTGAATAGTAAAAATAATAAATGCATTTTCTAAAAATTTAGTGAAATTTTTTTGAAATTAAAAGAAGATTACAAGATAAGAATACTTCATTTTTAAAAATAAAACAAAGAATTCGTTATTAAAATTCTATATATGAAAATATTCCAGATTTTTAGGAAATTTATATCTTTCTTAGAGTTCAAATAGACTATGCAACTATAAAGAAGTTCCTCCATTAATTATTCAGTGTCAAATACTGTGCAGCAATTAAATGTATATCGGATTTAAACTCAAATTGAACCAGTTTGACAAAGTTGTCAACAGAGAGTTCATTTCACATTCAGTCAGATTTTATCAGATACTTCTAGCGCACACATGATCCGTTTATATCTTGGAGATACATCTGCCCTTACCTATTAACAAAAAAAATATATTTTCAAACATCCATAACTCGAATGTCAATGTCATATACGGTATGTGAATATAGAGCTCTAATAGTGATTAAAATTTCGGAATCTAAAGTAAATTCCATTTTTAAGAAATTTTATTTTAGTTTTGGGTAACAAGAGTTGAAGAATAATACTTTTGTATAAAAAATGCAACTCATTTATTCTCTAATTTTGCCCACCCTGGTATTGGCTCCCAAGGCACTTGCCCTGCCTGCTTCAAAATAGTTAAGCAATTCTACTTACAGAGCTAGTACCTAAATGAACACACCAGGATTTTTTTTTCTAAACTCATCTCAATTTCACGAAACAAAAGCATTATACGTAGAAAAAAGCAAAGTTATTGAATTATTAATAATAAAATTAATAGGATTGAAACCTATGATTTCCAAGATCTCTGCGCAAGTATTCCATTAAACAAATTGCAAGAAACTTTAATGAACTATTTTAAGGCCGAAAAACTTCAAAATCCTACAAGATTATATGATAAACCTAATCAGGAACGGCTTTTATAATAACTTTATTTTCAATTGAGAAAATAACTTTCAGAAAATAAAAGGCATTATACAAGAAACTAGCTACTCATCTTCACTGACCAACCTATTTCAGCTATCATCTATTTCATTGTGCAATAAACGGCAAAACTTTTATAAAAGAAACGCAACTAATAGTGAGTGCTAAAAGGATAAACAGAGTATATATGATTAGAATAAAGATAATTTTTATGGTGATTAGTCAGAAACAATAAAAATTAAAGAACTGGTCATTATTAATTTTACAAGCTACAAATTTTGGAAATAAATGAACAAAAAAAAAATTCGATGTAAGAAATTAAGATGGCCATCTTTGTATAAATTGCTGTACTTTGCATATTCTTTTTAAAGAATTTAAATATAAATTTTGTGTCTGTGAATCAGTATTTCAGAAACTTTGAGTCGTATTCGTTCTATTTCAGATATCCCATACGATTATAGAAATAACTGCGATAGGGTGTTGGCAGAATTTCTATCTCTTGAATGGAATATTGCGAATTCAAGACCCGATCCCACCAAAACGTTACCGTCCATTTACGTTATCCATGTACCCGACAAATCTGTTTGGAAAACTCACTCATTCTGAGATAGCATGGAAAGGGTGTATTGCCTCATCAACTGGACACGGTTTAAAATTATGTAATATAAAAACTCTTTTGCAAATTCGAAACTTGACGTTTATTTAATTAAATTCTTTCTGAGTACTGGTTTTTTTTGGAGAGGCTCATGGAACTAATTTTCTTACAAAATTATGAAGAAAGTGTAAATATGGAAATAAAAAATGTAAAAGAAAACCATTATGCTGCGATATTAGAAAGAATTTTGATTTAAATATTTTTATTCCTTATCGTTCTCTAGGAATTCCTTAAAAGTTTGTAAGTTTATTATTAGAAACGTAATTTTTAAACAAAACCATTTTCAACTCTTGTGGATCGCACATTGAAATATGTTTCCACTACTTGAAACGCATTCAAGTACAGTACAAAATATTTGCATATAGATACTCTAAACTTAATGTAGAAAGATCAGAATATTATTTCACTCATATTGTCAGCATTTCCATGTCATGAAGAGACCTGGTTTTATATTCGTTTTTGTTCCTATGGACATTCAGGATAATTTTCAAAGAATATTTTGGTTTTCCTTATGTATATTTACCACTTGGTATTCATATATGAAATGAATTTTATTCAAAATTTTTCTTATATGTAAAATTATGGACCACTTTTTTCTGTTGACAAGCATAGAATACAAATCTGGCTATCGTATGCCTGAAAAAAATGGCTCTTCTTATAGTTGAAACTGCAATGATTAAGTCCACTTTCTTTATTGAACATATCGTCGCTGTTGCATTAAAATACCATACGCTGGAAAAAATTTGATAGAACAGCAGCAACATATAACATTTTGTTTTTGATCTATTATTTAAATTCTCTCAGCTGATCACACAAAGAATTATAGCAGATTTAGCTTACCTGTAGAAATATTCATCAATAAAAATGTATCGGAAAATTCGGCATGTAACAATTTTGTATAACACTGACGACATATTAATATCTTTATATTGTAATTAAATTCTTCTATCATATGCGTTACAATGAGTGTAATGAATGCATTTTCTTGGATGATGTTTTTAACTGGGACTTATTTTGGAATACAGCTTAAATGAGGAGGATTCTGAAAAATCATATAAGGTTTATTCTGTAGCTAGGTTTTAATTTCACAGGTATCATAGTGCCGAAGAAAAAGAGCAAATAAAAAATTTCTAAATTGCTAAGCTACACTTTATAACAACAATCACTGCGAAAGAAAAAAAACAATTTCAGGGTAAATATCTCCAAACTATTTTATGCACAATTTACTTATGATGATTTTTGTAAAATACGTGACGATTAGCAAGCACCCAAGTGAAATGACTCAACAGGCAATTATCATGCTAGTTAAAGGTAATCTGCCTTGTCAAAAAATAAAACCTCAGCTTGAATCAAACATTTCCGCTTTCAAAGTTTTAATCCGTATAAGAAAGGTTGGTCTTCGACGATCAAAAAAGAGGTATAGAATCGAAAAGGTTTATCTGAAATAGTGAATAGCACACATAGTTAACAAGTAAAAAAAATCGAGTTTCAAAAACTATATATATATATTTCTCGAAAATCTTTTCAGAGCACAGTGTATTTACATTACTTAGAAACGTGATTTTCTTCTCTACCAGAAATTACTTCGTCGATTGCTCAACCGATTAGAAGACAATCGAACAAATAGTTTTCCCTAATGACTCTAAAGTTACAAGAAAATTGTATCGTATTTTTTAGTGCATATTAGGTAATAAACAGTCCGATTTTCTTTTTTTTAAATGCCAGAAATATTTTTCTTTTGTTTAATGATCACCTCGTTTAGAGAGCTTGGAATCGAAATTGGCTCTGTTGTGTGACTTTTGTTTATTAAATTCCAAAGAATTTCTTTCAAATGAATTTTCTTTCTGACACATGTTAACTTAGAAATTACTTATAGTACTTAACACGGTATGTTACTTATAGTAAGATGACTATGCAGAATTTATTGAGGCAAAAATAACTCAAAGAATAACTCAAATGTAGTTTAAAAAAAATAACCCAAAGAATAAATGAGATCGGCCGAAAACCCTAAGTAGAAAAATATACGCTATACCATAAAAAAATACAAAAAACACAATATTTCCCTCAATTTTACAGATCTGCAAAATTGGCGGAGATAAAAATGCGACTTAAAAAAGGGGTTTGTAACTGAAATTATTCGTAAATTTCGTTTCTTAACTGAAAAATATATTCTCCGGACCCCCCCCCCTCCCCAGAGTACACTTTTTGGATTTTTTTGAATTATTATTTTTGTTTAGATTCTTCGTTTCTTAAATTTCACCTCGCCGTTGTTTAATTCAGAAAAACTGCATGATAATACCAGAGAATACATTTTTTTGATTGCAGACGAACTCTTTTTTTTCAAATCACGGAAAGTTCATTATTTTGATTGCAAATATTTCCACCAATTTCACAGATAAGTCCATGAAACTTTTCCCTGTGTTTTTATTATGTTATAGCATACATAGCATGCATTTTTCTTATGGATTATTTGGTCGATCTCCTTTATTTCCTTAAGTTAATTTTTGCAATTTCCTTATTTTGCCGTTAGGGACGCTGTGAACTGTCTCCATAAATTTAGCATAATCACTTTAAATGGCTTAAAAGGACTTTACCGATCCCTCTATTTATAGTATAATCGCGTGTACATGTACATATATATACGTTGATTTCATTAGCAATTTTTGGGGCTAAAAGTATTTTCCCCCCAAAACGGAAACAATTAAAAGGAGAGTTATTCCAGCATATCAGAGTCACATATTAACTAGAAATAACCTGGCTCTTTATGAAAGTAACTGCTTTATTGCGAAGTTATAATTAGTTGGGAAAAAAACTAAAGGAGGGTAATTGTCTCCCTTTCATAATATCACTTTTTTTTAAAAAAATTCAAAAATTTTAATCGAGAACATTAATAACATTAATAGTAATTTTTCCAAATAAAGGAATTAATTTTAAATTTGAAGTTTCTTAAATTACATCTTCAGACCGTGTATTTACGCATATCTGCTATCATTATATATTATTACAATTGCTACAGCTTAATGCGATCACTTTTGGGTTTACAATTTTTGATAACAATTTTTTGATAACTCATTGATAACAATAATCGAATTGGTTTAAGTCAATAATATTTTTACCATATCTAGAGAAAAGGAAAAACACCTCATTTATTTCAGGTCTAACTTTATTAATTATTGCTTATCAACAATCCGGATTTTAAAATATAAAGTACTGGAGTAAAGTGTTCATTGGTGTTTCTTTCACATATTCGTTGTTGTAGGAACCTTCAAAGTTTATTTCTTAGTATTTTTCACAAAAAGTTTCCAATTTATTAATTTTTTTCAAAGAGCCTGAGAAATTTTCAGCTGCTTAATAACCTTGCAATGATTAAGTTGAAATGAATTTTCAGACAGGTTTAGAATTTCAGTTTCGTCCTTAATTTTTAAACCAGTTGTTCTTTGCTCTATTTTTCTTTCGGAATTCTGTTGGAAGCAAATAATGGCTCATGGATGTCCAGAAGATTATAAGCGGTACAAGCTATTCCATAAACTTCTGAAAGCTGATTTCATAAATAGCTCAAAACCGAATGATTGGTGAATTCTCTACTTCAAAATTAATAAAATTAAACAATACAAACTAAACAGATATTTTTATGAGTATTTGAATACGTTGATTCCGAATAAAAGGCTTTTGATAATATAAAGTGAATGATAACATTAACCATGATCATATAAACGGCACCTACTGTAATTGTATTTTTTGTAAGTATATATTCTCATGTAATCAGGTTACAAATGCTTCAGAAACGTATATAAGTTTTCAGTCTATTCAATTATGTAACTTTGAGATGATTATATCAGTTCGTGATTCATAAAACAGTGGCTGCATATTCAATTTTATTATTTATTATTTATCCTTCAGGATAGGAATTTAACCAAAAGCTGCTGCGAACGGAAAGAAAATATAATAATCTTTATTGTTTCTCATAACAATTGTTATAAAAAGGAAATAATTGCACATCTGTTAATCTAAATAAAATTTACTTGTATTACAATGCAATTTTGTACTAATCATATTTTTATCGATGCTTTAAGAGAGTTTTTCTTTTAAATGTCTATCTAAGTAGTTCACCCCTTTTTGATGAAAATCCTATTATTAATAAAAATACACAGATAAAATAAGAAAATTCTTCGCTTACATATAAAGTTGTCACCATCAATGAAAGCTTCAATTGAACGTTCAAGTAATTGAACGCTCATTGGACCATTAAAATCGCTCTTTTTTTGTTCGTTGGAAGGGTTCGCACTGCTTGCTGAAAAACTTGAAATATTGTTTGTTTAATTCTTCAATAGCTGGTATTGAGATAACAAATAGGAATCTCATATCTGCTGAGTAAATAATTTTGGTTTCATTAATCATGACATTTATCTAGCTGATTTCCTAGAATCCTTCCCTTCATGTCTATTTTTCATTATGTTCCTCGTGTTTTTCGAATAAGTTAACTCACTGGTATGCATGTATCATCCCTGCTTCATGTCTTAATTTATATTACTTTATTCCTCGCATCCGTTATTTCTAGCACTGAGAGACTCTTAACTGAAAGTTGTCTGCCGTTTAGTCATCTATGAAAACTTTCTTTAGTTATTTTTCCTTTCCACTCTCCTCAATAAGTGCTATAAATTAACAAAACTCCTCATATATTATTTGCTTTTCTTTATTATCCATATGTCATACAGAAAAAAAAACAGAAGAAAAAAGATTCGTAATCTTTCTTGGTTTTCGTCCGGTTTCCCCATTTTAACGACGCTAGTTATTAAGATTATTCATTCCAGAGTTTCTCATCATGGCTATGGCAAAAATATCGTTGATATACAGCCTTAAAAAGCATGTATAGTTCTTTCCTTCAATCTGACACTCAGAAAAGTGATATTTTTCATCCAACTGATCGTGAATATTTTTTTTTCCTAACGGCTTATTTTTTAGATTTATTTCAATGATGATGAAAACAGATTGAAAACAAAAATTTGCGCTCAGCGGTGAAAACCCTCAACAGTTTAAAACAGACTTTTAGACATTCTCTTTCTATCAGAATGAGACGATTGAGAAACAAGCATATATGTAAGCCAAAGTCTTAAAGAAAACCTCAAGTAAGAAATTTTATGATCATACTTAATAGCAAGCATGACGATCAATCATTCCGATACTAATCAGTAAACATAATGATAGTCATTCTTCAATAAATTACTTCGAATTTCAAAATTACTAATTAATATTACATTAAACCAATATTTCAAGGCATTCATTAACTCGTCTCCTTTACTTTCTTTCGGGTGCGCACACTAGGTGTTACAAAACATTTTTTCCTATCAAAAAAAATTAGAAAAATTCAAGAAAACCTACAATCTAAATTCCAAGAACTAATGAGTTGATTCGAAAGAAAAATTTCCAAGGCTTCTGTTGATCATAATTTTTGATGACTATTAAAAATCTGCTAAAGTTTGACCATTATTATTTCTTAAGTGAAAAGTCTAAAACGACAAGAAAGTCTTATAATCTAAATTACGATTGAGAATCGGTAAAGAAATATTGTCAAGTTTCTGTAAATCGAGCATGAAAGTTTAAGTTAGGAAAATTGAAACATAGAAATTTCGATTTTTTTTTTTTTTTTTTTTTTTACACATTTGCAAATTTCTTTCACTAAAAATAATTATGAATAGTTATATTTTTAGGGTTTAAAGTAGGCTTAAAAACAGAAATTATCAAAGAAATTTCTGTCCGAAATTGAAAAAATATATATGTAATTTGCAAATTTTCTTACCTTATACTAAAACAAGTTTATCTACTACAACGCCTTCTCATAACCTGCTAGACTCGAAATTGGTTTACCTTCTAGGATAATTTAATTTCTGATGATATTCCTGCAAGAGAAAAAGATAAAAAACTTTGTCAGGAAAAATAAGTGTCACTTATGGACAGATGCAGCGCTGACCGGATCTACGTGGAAAGACCACTGACGAAGTATTATGAGTAATGTCTTTAATTATTATGAAGGGATATAATTTCTTTAATCACTATGTTCGTCGGCATGTGTTTGGACTACCTCTTTATATATGCACAGATGCTTTTAATAAAAATTTCTGAAGTTGAATACTGTTACTTACGAAAGTAACCCATGGATCTTTCTAACTGCAATATAAATGCATAATTTTTTACTCAAAAATTTTTGTTTAAAATATAGAAGTTTAATTCGACCAATAAAACTGTCCGTCTAAGGGAAATCCAAGTTTCCTGAAAAAAGTTTGATCTATGTATATATTCGATTTATGGAATTTCGGCATACGGTAATAAATTGCATTTTCACAAAAATATTTTTAATAAAGCTAGAATACAAATTTAAAATATTGCAAGTTAACTCCATCGAAAACACTTGCAAAATGTTTATCCTCTTGTCTGTCTTGTTGCCTTCAATCCTCTTGTCTGTGAAAGCTTTCATTAGTGCCAACAAGAATTAGAAACTTCCTTGGGCTGAGTCTTTTTATGAAAGCTGAAATCTAAGGATACTCGATATTTCTGTGAAGCGAGTTCCGAACGAAAAATGGTGTGGTTTTAAACTTATGAAGGATTTGCAAACATAAAATTAGCCTAGTTTTTCCTTTCAAATTACTTAGCAAATTAGTTTAGCGACTTTAATTTTTCCCTCATTTTTTTATTTAATCTTTTAGTACTTTTTCAAATGAATTAGGGAAGGAAAGAAATTTTTTCACTAGGTAACACGAAGAGGACAATAACTGAGAATCTGAAAAGGACTCCAGGAAGAATAAACGATTTTGATGTTGATAGAAAAAAGCAAATAAATTATATCTCGAGTGTCATAAAAATGTTATTTTTTAACAAGATGAAGACCTAGTTCCAGCTGTCAAATAGTATCCGTATTTCATTTTATTTAAGAAAATTCTATTGGTTGGTATGATTTATTAACTTCTTTGACAAAAGACAATTATTAGTGATGTTACTTTAATAGTCCCTAGGTACTTCGAATTCCATAAAAATTCATATCTTTATGGTGAAAAAAATGATGACTTATTTTTATTTAAACTTCTAATAAATGTAAATAGCCAAGTGTAATTTCATAATAAGAAAACTTTTTTAATAATTGGAAAATTATAATATTAAAGACCAGAGAAAAAAATTGTAAAGATGCATTTTAATACCGTAACGCAAAAAAAAAAAAAAAAAAAAAAAAAAAATGTTAAAATATATGACGCTTAAACCAATCAAAAATAAAAGGAAAGTTGAAGGGGGAAAAAATCCAATTACTGCTTGTTTTTCACCATTATTTCATATAAGGAGAATAACTTAAATGGACATCCAGCACTGCCATTTAACAGCCTAATTTACATATGTTTAGCTGAGTTCTGCATTAACAGTTATCAAAATGCAATTCTAATTTTTAATAATATTCTTAATGCTTTAATAATATTTTTAATAATACGTTAATTTGATAAAATAAAAGAATAGTGACGTATTTATCAGAACATTTTTTCGGCGAGGAAAAGTAAAAATACTATAAAGCAGAAATTTTTCTAATTATAGTAGTGCAAGTAATGTCGCCACTGTAATACATCTGAAAATATATACTTGCCAGAAAATGCCTGCGTACAAAAACACAGTAAACATTCTAGAGAGAATAAAAGTACATAATAGTGACAATATTAACTTAATTTTTATTTAAAGAATTTCTTGAACAATTCATTAAATATCAATAACAATTTCGGAAATATAACACATATTGGTTTGAAGTAATAGTAATTATAATTTAAAATTACACAAAAAGTTATCAGAAAAAGTTTATGTACAGGTAGGTACAAATTAAAAGGACATTTGCAAACTAATATTCAATTTTTGGCCATGCATGAAATGAAATATCGTCTGCATTTATTTTTTGCAACTTATACATTTTAACTCTGGTGGTAATACAACAAATAGAATTTTTTAAAAACTATGGTTTTGTTGACATGATACACACTTTCAAGTATTTAGTTTGTTAAGTAAATTCAAAATTACATTTTGAAGATTTTTCGAAAAGTATTGTGTTTGACTTAAAAAATGGATTGTAAAGGAAAATATATTACTCCGGACAAAAGGAAAATCACCTTAAGACTTAGGAATGTAGGTAAAACTCTTCGAGAAACTGGCAAGATAGTTGGAATAATTCATTCTTCTATCCAAAGAGCGATCAATAATTACAAGTCAACGAAATCTGTTATCTCAAAGCCACGTAGTGGTCGCCCATCTAAGCTAACTTTACGGGAAAAGAGATACATCCTGAAATCCATACGCTTAAATCAAATATTACTGCATCTAAAGTATTAATTGATATTAGAGAAAGATTTAAAAAATCTCTTCATGTAGACATATACGGAAAATATTGAAAAAGGGCTGACTATCATGGCCGTGTAGCTCGTACAAAACTACACATTTCAGTTGTCTATAAGCAAAAACGTTTAAATTTTGCCAATGAGTATGTAAATAAACTTTCCGAGTTAGGCAAAAAAGTAATATTCTCTGACGAAAGCAAGTTTTGTATCTTTGACATCAAAGGGCGTAAATTGGTGTGGAAAAAACAAGGCCAGGCTTTTGAAAAACAAAATCTTATGCTTAAAGTTAAACACGGTGAAGATGGCGTAAAGATTTTAGGGTGCATGGTAGCAAGTAGAGTAAGTCTATTAACTTTTATAGAATCCTAGGTCATATAGGATATCTGAATATATTAAATGAAAATTTAAAACCGAGCACACAATATTTGAACCTTGGCGATGACTTTTAGTTTCAACAAGGCAACGATCCAAAGCACATTGCCCACAACGTAAAGCTTTGGCTGTTGAACAATATCACAAATCAGTTGCATACTCCTCCACAGTCGCCAGAATTAAGCCCCATCAAACATTTATGTGACTTATTGGAACGCAAGAATCGGCAACATAACATAACAACGAAAAATGTGCTGAAAAGAGTGATAATGATGGAAGGGAATAATATTTCATCTGAGGAAAACACCAGGCTAGTTCAATCTATGCCTAAACGATTGAAAGAATTTCTTAGACATAAAGGTTATCCAACCAGATATTAAAGTTTAATTAACAGTCCATGAAAGATATTTTTTGAAGACATTTTTCATTTGTCCGCAAACTTTTTCTTATAACTTTTTGCGAAATCTTAAAATATTTTTATTATTACTTTAAATCAATGTGTGTTATATTTCTGAAATTGTTATTGATAGTTAATAAATTGTTCAAGATATATTATAAATAAAATTGAAATTAATATTGTCACTATAATGCACTTTTATTCTCTCTAGAATGTTTAAAGGTGCGTTTGTACGCATACATTTTCTGGCAAGTGTATAAAGATAATACTCGTGAAAATGTGTCTAATAAATATTAATAAGTTTTAGCAATTTTAATCAATAGTGGTAGATTTTAAGTTTTCCCCCTCCCTTAAAGTGAGAGTACATGATTACTCAGAGTTTTCAGTTAGCTATTTCATTTACTATGCTATGTCTCATCCATTTTCCTTGAATGTAGATCACTCCTGATTTGTTTTAGATGGATGCGGAGGATTGAAAAATTCTTATACTTAAAAATATTCTTTGATTTGAGGAGAAGCAGGCATTTAGTTCTTTAACAATAATTTTTATTCTTCATAATATTACAGAAGACGTAAAATTTTTATCAATAATCCAGATTTTTTGTAACACCATGACGAGTGGGATACACTGTCAAAAGAAGAAAGCAGAAGTAAGAATTCGTGAAAGATGATACAGTTTCCGAAGAAAATTTCTCCTGAATTCCAGCTGAAACAGCAGTTATTTCATGCGCACGCCGATTGAAGAGCATGAGAACGAAAAACCCGAGCAGCTCAGAAGTTAAAGAGTAATATAGTTCTTTTTAGAATTCGAATAATTTGAAATTATGACACACAAAACATACCTACCTACATGTGTGTGTGTGTAAAAATAGGAAGCAAAAATGTTTAGAATTAATTAAAATAAATGTTGGAAAATATGTTGCAACTAGCCACTTCTGAAAAAATGCAGAAAAAAAATTATTGTTCAATTTTTTTCCTTAGATTGCCACATTCAGAGACATAAATGAGCATACAGATAGAATTTACATATAAAGTATTAAGCAATTAAATGTAGGGATATTTTAAGAATATGAAAGAATTTATAGAATATATAAGAATATATAGAATATTAAGAACATATAAGAATATATAAGAATAGAAAAATGGGAAATAGAATTTCACCTACCAAGTAAAAAATAAAATAAATAAAAGGAAAGGAAAACTATTCCGCCGAACTTTTCTATATACGAGTTATTAGGATTCAATCAGTATCAGAGTTCAAAACATTAATTATATCTTCTTAGCAGATATATTTAAAATGAACAAATGCTTAAAAAAGTGGTAAAGCTACGTGCCAAAGAATGACAGTAGACTAGTTATATTTGTATCTGCCAGCTATTTTGCGTAGTAGTTGGATGATATTTCATTTCTCATCCTTCAAGATATTTTTGTGTCCAGAATATGGAAAAACATCCGTTTGCCACTACCACATTGCCCCCTCCCCCCAAAAAATATTACAGCCTAGACAAACATGATAAGTGAAGATTTAGTTGAATATTTTATATTCTAACTTATTTTTGTTTCCCACTTTTTCGTATATCTTACCTGTTCCGTGTGCATTAATATTGTCATTCATATTTAATAAAAAAATATTGTTGGAGTTTCTGCAATGAGTTCGAAAGATGGTAAAGGATGATTTGTCACAGCCATCAATTACAAATGGAAATGTATTTAATTAAGAAGGCATTTGAAATCTGCAGATTGCAATTTCGAAAGAAGAGCCAAAGGATTCCTTTTCTTCAGAATTCTGCATAATGACACTCAATCAAATGGAGCATGTACTTATTTTCAATTTTTTTCATTTCCTTAAAAGACAGTCTTTTCTTTTTTTTTTTTTTTTTTTTTGTTATCTTTCATGCACTTCAATACCACTAATATAACTTTTAAAAACGCGTAGCTTTTCTAAGAATTATGTAGCTGAAAGAGCACAAATCACCGTTTCTAATAGCTATGACATCCAACTTTAAAAAAAAATAGTTTAAATTTATTATACTCGTATATACACAAAAAAGATAAACATCTACGTTAATGACTAATTACTAACAAAATTTCTTCGTTTGGAGGAAGAAGGCTATCTTTTACCATCATTTGTCTTTCTACATTTCCCATCATACGGTGACATTGTTCCTAATGCACATACAAATTTATCCAATAATTAAATAACAAAGCTTTTAGTTTTTCTACAAATTAAGCAACATAAAATAAATTGGCTCTATAATAGAAATGTGTTAACATTTGTAATTCAATAATGACTTCAATTCTAAGCACTATTTCGAAATTGATATGATATATACAAATAGTAAACAGTAGGTTTAATAACTCGAATTAACAGCGAATTTTCGAATTTTCTTCTTTCTAATAAGCTCGAGTATTTTATTTCTTCTTTCTAATTCTCATTTGCATTGATTAAATTTTTATTAATAGGATCCTATTAATGTACGATTATTTTATGTATACAAACAACAGCATAATTCAAACTATAATATTCTGTTTAAATATTGCTTATAAAACAATTCATGGTGTAATGGACACCCATAGCCCCAATCAGTCCGCTCAATCGAGAATTTATGGTATAAAGTAAAATGAAAAAGTTTTAGACATTAAATAAGAGGGTGATATAATAAATTATCGGTTATTTCAAGAACCATACCAGATGTAGTAAATAATCAGATTTATGACTTTTCATCAGATTATTGCACTTACGAACACGAAAATTAAATTTCAAAATAAGATATAATTTCGCTTTGGATTTCTATTTATATCAGGTGCACTATATATTTTTCACATTATGCTCCATAAATGTATGTACATTAATGGAATTTTTATGCTTTATGTGTAAGAAGGCCATAAAATAACTTTTCCTGTTTGAAGATATTTGCAGATAAAAACTACTGAATAAAATTCAACTCAATTTCAAATACAAGCTATAAAAGATAATGCAAATGAATTCATCAGTAAAGAAAGTTCCAAAAATCACCCAAGCAATACCTTGTACTCAAGGAAAGTGAACGCATTGAAAGTTTTGCACAAGGGCCAAGAGACCCTGTTGATTTATAAAAGATTATTTTTGTGAGTCTCATACTATATGCTATTTCAATTTTCCACAGAGTGCGTATGAAATTTCACTCCATTTCTTTCATTCATTGTAGCTCTAGAGTTATTTTAAGATCACTTTTAAACATATTTGGATGAAAATTATGAATCAAACGTGCGAACCTGTCAGTTGCAGAATCGGAATAAACTATTTAATAACCCTAGAGGAATATAAATTTTACCTCCCCCCCCCCTCCCTTCGCCTCGCTCCAACTTTCCAAACCTCACTTTAAATTATTTTAATTCAATCTTTATATTTAAAAAATTAATAAGAAATCTTGTAAAAAAATCTAAATTTTAAAAAAATAATTGCGTGTGATCTTTAAACTACCCAGTTTCGTAATTCACAAATGAAAAAATATTGAACTTAAATTTAAAAGTATCTTTAACCAAAATGGTAAAAAAAAATTCAAAACTTATTAATGCAATTTAAATATTCTAATACGAAGTCAACCAACGGGAAAACGAAAATAGAAAAGAAAACATTACACTGTTTTTCAAAAGGATTAGAAAACTTTAAAAAATGCCCTAATAATATTGTCCTGAAATTCAGACATCACTTAATTAATTTGAATAATATTTCATTTGATTTATAGCACTTGCAAATCAAATGAAAGCATTCAATAAAATGCTAATACCGAATAATGAAAATATCAAAAAATATCATGAGGCCTCGGCGTCTCCATGAAATTGCCAAATTTGTCTATTTAATAATTCGATCCACGTCACTCGGAAGGGAATTTTGTTAAAAGTCATTTAATACCTTTAGTATAAATAAAGATTCGAAAGCAAATCATAATAAAGATGAGATTCAGACGAATTTGCTATTGAAACAATACATTTATTACTCAAAATTCAAACACTGATGGTTTGAGAAAAAAAACTTGCTTCTGTCATCTATCATGATCTATTAAGTTAATCAAATGTATTTCATTTTTAGTTCTCATGTTATCCTATGGGGAATTTTTATTGACTTATTTTTGACCATGAATGACGAAAGATACCCAAAAGACATTTCTATCCGTTCAATTCACAACTGCTGAACAGTCCAGGCTAATGAGAACACAAAACCACTCGAAAAAGATCAATCTTGGAATCTGTAGAAAATAGTTATCCACAGAAAAGTGTTTCTTTCCGAGAACTGCATATAAGCCGCGGTGGCCTGGTGGTAAGGTCTCGACTTCGGACCCGGAGGGTTCCAGGTACGTGACCCGATTCCACTGAAGATCCGGCGTGTAAGGGTGTCTGTTGCACGTTAAATCCGTCATGACCAAGCGTCCTCCCGCTGGTGTGGTGTGGAGAGGGGTTTGCCAGCTCAGGTGTCGTCCTCGTCATCTGACCGTGGTTCAAAATTGCGAGGTCCGTCCCAAAATAGCCCTAGTGTTGCTTCAAACGGGACGTTAATATAACCAAACCAAATCGAGAACTGCATAAGATCTGAGAACATGATCTTTTCCCCTCTCTTCACTAACTTCTCGCTGGAGCTTGTTACTTGACATTCCTGATTTTTTTTAGTAAAAGAGAAGAGCAAATGGGGGGTCTTTTCTGTTCTTTTAACTAACGATAAGAACGAAGTGAGAAAGGTTGAATTTTGAAAAGGATTTGGAGGAAACAGAATACTTAGAAATGTAATATTTTACTCTTTCCCTTCATCTGCCACCAAACACTCTCGTTACATTGATATTAGATTGATATGTGTAGATAACGATGTCATCGTAGAGAAGATAATCCTCAAAAAATGTGGAGTGGTATCATAGGATAGAACTACAGGAAGTGAAGGTCATATTAAATGGCATTATTAGATAAGTCGCTCTAAAAAGGTATGGATTTCGAAAATTTCTGTAAATTTACTGTAATCCTTCATAACTGTTAAATTTTCTTCTTTTTCTTTTTGTAATGTGTTACATACTTACTTCTGTAAGCCCCGTGTGATACTTTGTGGTGCACGGGGGATTTATAAATGTTCAATAAAAAAAAAAGGTATGAATGACTAACATACCTTCCTACATTTTACATAAATATAGGATAATCCAAAAGGTAGTTTAGAAGTTTTAAGTGTCAATCAGGGATACAGAAGCTTCCCTTTTTCACAATAAAAAATGGAAATGCAAACGCAAAAAGCGGCTGTATGGAGAGGTCTTTGTCAGTAAATAAAATGAAAGAAGTTACATTAGTTAAAATAAACAACGCAGACTCGTGGAATACAAATTCGCAATATAGTTATATAGAATATAAATAACACGGCATAAGTATGGCAAGCACAATAGTATGCAGGAATTAATATCATTATAAATCTTTGGAGTTCTTAAGTAAGTGTTCAAAAGACCTATTAACCGAAACATCAAACATATTTTATTATTATTTTATTCATTCAGCTATGTTGTTATAAAATTATAACTTTGAAGTCCATTAAACCTGTGATGCATGCTTTAGCTGGTATAACCAATTTTCTAGCTTAACCACTGACAAAAAGTCCCCTGTAGAGATCGTCTTTTGAGTTTGTAATTCCTTGTTCTGTTATAAAAGTAATATGCTTCTGTTAACTTGATCAACTCTTCAAATTTATAAATGTCCTTTTGGGTACTTTTCTTCTTCTAGCGTTAATTGTTAAATGTTCATTTCCCAGTCATCGTTGAAAAGTGCTACTTTATAAGACATAGGACAAAAATTTTTCACTCTCAGTGACACAAGGATTCCTTTAAAGGAATCATCCATAGAGATTAAAAAAGTCATTTGATAAAAGATATATTTATTTATAAGCGTATTTTTTCATTAAAAGTTACAATATCTTTTTTAAAGTTAAGGATTCTTCTAAATGAATCCTCCATATGGAAATGGTAGATGCGAGAATCATTAGAATCTCACTCCATTAAAGCATTCTACTCACTCAGCATGCTTATCGCTAAAAAAGTCTTGCGCCGTGGAATTCCTGAGATAGTAATTTAGCGCTGTGGCAGCCAGAGTTATTTGAGAGATACTTAGGTTCATGTATTTTTTTTTCACATTTTATTTTCTAAAGAGGAAAAGCATATTTTATGTATACTTATTATCAGTAATTCAACTTTCAATATATTATTCCTTATTTGATCTTGGAACCAAATTAATACAGCAGTTGATCCTAGAATAAAAATCAATTACGGGTCGATGAAGTCTTTTTCTTTAAATCTCTAGAAAATGTACCGGCCAAGATGGGTTATTATCGTGCTAACAGTATTTCGGATATGATTGTCGTAGATTAAATAACGAAAACTGTATTAAAAATTTTCATGTACATTGGCTGTGCTTAAGAAATAAAAACGATAATTATTATTTGTTATATACTTTAGATGTAAACATATAGTTATGTTGAAGGCTTTATTTCCTTGCCTTTCCTTAGGGATGGAGAAGATCAATAAAGAATTTTCTCTATCCATAATGTTCACGAACACTTAATTCAACTAATTTTCAAAATTGGTTTGAAACTGAAAGAAAATATTAGCAATAACCCCTGAATGAAATGAGAATACTATGAATCACAAGATCTTAGCTCATTAACGTTTGTTACAATCCAGAAAAATAAGTAACTAAAATATAAAGTTTGCAATCATACTGTCCTTTTCAATTATTTTACTGTTCTCTTAGTTTTATCTCACTCTTTATCATGGAATTCTCTCTCGCGCTAACTTTTATTTTCTTGCAGTGAAACTATCTCTATACATAATTTTCACGAATACTTAAATTTAATCATTAAAATCGGATTGAAACAATTGGGATCTATTATTTACAAAAAATACATTTTTAAATGCTAAATTTTAAAAAAGGAAAAAAGAAAAGAAAATAAATAACATCCACCCATTCCGAGAAATAAGAATATAATGAATGAGCATAATATAAAATAATAAAAATTGCAGACCTTAACTCATTAATCTTTGCTGCAATCCAATATGAAAATATAAATAAAACGTGAAGTCTACGGTCCCATAAATAATTTTTATTCGTGCTGAGTTTTATTTGTTTGTTGATGATGTTTGATATTGATGATATTTTTAAATAGAATAGAATATTTTTAGAATTCAATATATTCTATTATAGAATTCAATAGAATATTTTTTAAATTTCGTTCAGCGTTACGGATGGCTCTGCGCAATTAAATACTGGTTGCAAACTAGTTCCACTACCATATAATTGAAAACTCGTTGAAAAATTTGACTAAGAAGGAAAATGCGTTATTAATTCTTATAGGATTGAAAAAAAATCTTGATTTTTCTCAAAAATTGCTTGCTTTCTGTTGCTGACCTATTTTTCAAATAGAACGTTTAAAAAGTAACAAAAGAATGGAAGAATTTAATGAAACTAGGAATAAATATGTACATCAAAATTCTTAAAAATAAGAAAATATTTTTGGAAATAAATTAATATATAAAAATGAGTCTTCCATCAAATTAACAGCAAATCATATGATGAATGCTTCTAAACATTCCATAAATCAGGAAAAAAAATCCTTCCATAAGGGAAATACAACTCGAAATCTATGAATACACAAATGGAAAGTAATAAGTAGAAAATAATCATGCTCATTTATGTGGAATAAATCATTTCTAATTTGTTTACTTGTGTCACTAATTACTCTGAATCAATTTAGAGCCGTCCAAAGAAAGCAGCTGTCACATACAAAGCTGTTGCGGTATCCTTTTCAATTATCATTAAAAAAAATTCTGGACAATAAAATACAATTTTAATGCAAACGTCTTGTTCTATAATTGTATTTGACAAAATTGTACTTATATAAGGAACATGCAGATATATAAATATTTTTTAAATCTTACAAACGAATTGAGTAATTTCTTGTATATGAAGTATATAAAGGAAAAGTATTGTAATCTTCAAAAAATTTGAGGTCGAAATTTTAACTAATGTCCGCATTTCAGATCTCTCTAAGTCAGAAAAACACATTTTTGTAAATATATCTACCCCTCGCACTGGCTGTCTGTCTCTCTATGAACTCGATAACTCAAAAATATATTAATATAGACGTATGAAATTTGGTCTATTCTAAAGACTTTACACCCTATTTGAAGATATCTGTCAAATTTTGAACGAAATCCAATCAGTGAAAATACGTCTGCCCATCTGTCTGCATATATAAGTGAACAAAATTACTACAAAAAATAAATAGCTAGATAGACAACATTTGATTCGTAAGTTTAGTATTTAATGTATAGATTTTTATCGAATTTTGACCAAATCTGTAGAAGAGTTGATCGTTTGTAGCATGTAAACGCGTTCCTTCATAAACACAATGACAAATGGGTGAAATTTGATATGTGATCTTGCCACTACTAATGTGCCAAATTTGGATTTCAATGGCTCAGAGAAATAGGAGCTGAAAATACATATTCGATTTTCTCGTTCGTGTTTATTCACCACATGTTAGTGATTAACCCCAAGCGATCTTAAAAGTTGATTGCTTGATTCAGGAATAAAAGTCAGATCAAAACGCCATTTCGTCATTCTAATTCGCTAATACCATGGGATTAATATTCAAGTACCGGTTTTCTTTATTATACTATGAAACACATTACTGTCACATATGACATTAAAACTGTAAGCTCACATGTCATTGCCCAGGCTGCACAATTTTATGCAGGGTATAACACCTTAATTAAAGAGTGTTTTGGAGAGATCACTCCTGCTTGGTACGCTCTTAAAATGAAAAGTACTGTCGAATAATAGGATATTTTTTAAATCATAAAATTGTTTGTTGAAACAAGAAAAAAATTTATTAACTTTTGTGATTACACAATAGCTTTATTGACAATCTTGAACAGAAAGTCATATCGTGCAACTGTGACTCATCTGTTTCTCTTATACACTAAAGTACCGCAGAATGTACGAATAAGCGGTATGGATTTCGTAACAACGTTATCGAACCCTTTCCAGATTTTCTGGATCTCAGGTAGCTTTCTTTGAATTTAAAAATCTCTCGTAAATGTAAAATCGTCTTGGGTTAGAGAATAAAAACGTTTCACAAGATTTTCAATCATGCTGAAATACAGAAATGGATTCTTAAGAAAAAATATACTTTTCTAATATCCGTAACTGCATGCCCGTACAACAACACAAATGCTTTGAATACTGGTGTAGTTTGTCACTTATTCGAGTACTTGTCGAGCTCTTAGAATGTATTTTTTAATTAGATTTATTTGCATAGATATTACAGAGCATTCATCAATTAATACACAGGTAAATGTGTTTTATAGTCTGAGTTTTTTTTTATTTTAGCTACATTAATAATTACCTCAGTAATGAGATTATTGACTAGACTCTTCTTTTTATTAAATATATTTTGAAACCCACTTTTCCAAATGATGTAATCCCTTGAATTGCAAAAATATGAAAATTATATACTGTGAAGAATTATTTCAACAGAAAATAAATTTTATTCCAATTTTGTCCGAAGTTTTTGTCTTAGAATGCGATGTAAAAGTAGTTTTAAAATGCTTCGCATTTCTGAAGATTCAATGATTTTGATAAGAAAAAAATTAAGTTCAATTTTTTAATGGCATAATTTATTGTTCGTAGCTTAATAAACAACATTTTTGGTAACTTATTCATATTTTCTAAAAACAGTTTAGAAAATAAGTATTTAAACAATTACTTTAAAACTGAGATCTGATTTTCCTGGAATAAAAATGAGCTCTGCCGTAGCAGTTTTTGAAACCTGCTTTGTACATACAAACAAGCATGAAAATATTCTCTAGCTAGCAAATATAATCGCTACGAATGTCTGTACTCAGGTGACTGGAGAATCGTTGAATTTTTGAATTTAGTGTAGATATTTATTAATATAAAATACAAGATTGAATTCCCATGTATGAGCTCATCATATTTACGGATTTGAAAAGTTCTCTCAGCGGGAATGCTCACTAAATGGTCAGTTTCTGCCAGGTCCGTCCCAGTTATCATCATAGTTAATTGAAGTTACTATCTAAGAATCACCAAGTAAACTCTTAATGAGTTGCCAATCACATCCAGCCATTTGTGCCCCCACACATATGGGGAAACAATCAACATAACATTTCCAGTTATAGAAGTGTGAGCTGAACTAATTTGTTATAAATGTTATCATTTTTATTTTATATTACAAGAATAAAGCACCTTTTTAAATTATGCATAAAGATTTTTCCTTTCTAAGAATGGATCTTTATGGGATAAAATTAGATTAAGAACATACCTGGATTAATCACAGAATATATAGAGAGAGATAGAACAATATCTTGAGTACAAATTGTTTGATTTTCCACTTTAAATGAAATTAAAAAATTATTGAATTCTGAAGAAAAGAGTTATTTATTGTAACTTTTATGCAAATTTTAAACAAAGGCAAAAAGGCAAATTTTAAAGGAAAGGTAATCGTAATTTCGTGACAATTTTTGTGATCTTTCTGTTGTAGCCATTTTGGAACACGAAACAGATTAGTTTCAAAATACCTGATTAAATAGAAACAATTATCAAAGTTGAGATATAAGCAATTTAAATACCATGTAAATTTTTTTTAAATATTTCTATTTACTAAAAAACAAATAAGGATTATCTACGCAAATACTAGATATAAAAACTCAATTGAATTGATCAGGAACTCTTCATAATATTAAAAATTATTAAAAGCTTTAAAATAAATCAAGCTAATAAAGTTAAAATAAAATTTAGTCAAAATTTTTAATTTCCGCTACTCACAACTTTAAATGCTCCTAAGTTGTTGCTACTTACCAAAAAGTAGCTTGAAAATCAAGAAATTCTAATTTTTAAGAATGGAAATGAAAACAACTGATAACCTTTCCCTTAAAAATACTGCCATTTTTTCAGCATTTAAACAAAACAAAAAAAATATTTTTTCTTAATTTTTGATGCTGAACTGTATATTTTGCATGGACTACCTTCATGTGCATGGCCGATTATCGGTAGAAATGATTTTCATAACGCTGATTCCGAAACTTCCACTCCAAGTCACTGCGATCCTTAATTTAAAAGAAGAAAAGAAAGAAATATTACATTGAGCAGGTTCCCATATGTTTTAAATTGGTTTTTTATTTTATAATTTAAACATGCATGCAGAAATAAAATGCATGAGCGAAACATTTTATATAATTTGAAAGACAATTTGATGCTTCACAAGAAAATTTATTTGTATTTTTGTATATTTTCCGATCATTAAATTGGAATGAGAAATGGACAAAACTGTTGACATCCTTTGCCTTGAGCATTTAATGAAACTATGAAAATCGCCTAATCTACACTTGAATTTTCTGTTGTTTTAGAAGAGCAAGCAATGTTGCAAAGTACAGACTGTTATTAGTTTTGAATCTTCAAAAGAAAGGCAATGAGCAAAGATGACACCAACTTTTTCGTCAAACGTTCAGGAGACTTTTTTAAAACTAGATTTGAAAGTTTAAAATTAATTTGAAAGGTACTCATGAAATATTTCTGAACCCAATATCCATTTTTATACATTTGAATTAATTTTGCTGCTAAAACTTTTTCATTTTCCTCTTGATTTCAGAGTATATCAACTTTTATTTTTACAGTCAGTCAAACCATATATGACTTTTATTCATCTCTTGATTCATTCTGAAGCTATGCTTTTAAAAAAATCACCAAAATTTATTTTAAATTGACCAAGGAAATCCAATCATTCAAAATGACTTCATTTTTCATTCGACATGACTTGAAAAAGATGAAACAAGGAAGCACTTATAAACAAGCACGAGTTTGAAAACAGAATGTTTTCTTCGTTAAATTCTTAAGATGAAATTTAAGAAACTTAATTTAAGGAGAATCAAACCTCTCTTTCAGTTGTTAATTTTCTTCATCTATATAAAATATTTACCTTCCACGCTTCTTGGACAAGTAAATAGGATTAAAAAATATCCAATTTTCTCTTTTACAGAGAGTTTAATCTACTTATTTATATAAGAATCGTTTGGGGGAAGTATACTTCCCATCCGCTGAGATACACAAACTTTCAAAAACACATTAATCAAAACAATTTCAAATGTCTAAAGAAGGAAGAATAGGAAAAAAAAAAAGAAAAAAAGATGAGTATTGGATCTTGCAAAACAAACAGATCCTAGGTTTACCTAAGAAATAAGAAATAGTCCTGCGAATTTTATTATGACGGATATGCCCTCTATCAGATGATGGGGGATGAATATACTCTCCCTGACTGAATATATCTTATCTCTTATCGTTTGTTGGAGGAAAGAAAATAGCAAAAGCGAGCGGTTGCAGCGTGACTTGGGATCTGTTTGTCCCCCTCTTTGGAGGACCCAGAAAGCAGGATTTTCTTTCAAGTACGGGAAGAAATTAAACTGTGTTAAATTTTTTTCATCGGGGTCTTATGTTGAGAATCCCCCCCCCTCCCTGGAGATAGGATCGGATTATCAACTGCTTAGGAGTTCTGCACATTTGGGATAGGAAAGTAATAGCTAGATTTTTTTTTTTGCAATATTTTTATGGAAATTAAAACCTGTGCTTTCATTTACTATACAAGCGCTGTGCATTCGAACTTATTCAAATTGAAATCAAATATTATTTAAATTAGAACATTATAATCAAGATTCATGCTCTAGAATTCGTTCATGAGGGACATTGTTTGAGGTATGAGTGAAAACAACCCCTCACTCGACTTTTCCCAAGTCAGGTAATTTTAAAATAATCATCAAATAATATAATTTGTTCGGCACATAGAGGGTATTTGAATACATATATAATAATTTTCAAGAATACCTTGCATTGTTGCAATGAAATTCAAAACTTTTTTATTGTTTCATCAAATATTTATGCACATGACTTTCTTCTGTGTTTGAAAGCTGGAAAAGAAAGATCTGTGCAGTTTATATGTACTATAATACAAAAATTATATTCCCTTACCTCGAAAGAGAGCATGAAATTAAAAAAATGAATTATTCTGAAATTTATGTTTTTAATGATAATATGATATTATTAGATTCGTATCTGTTAGGAATGTTCCTGTACACAATAAACAGAACAGGCTTAAGGCTATTAAAAAAACGGTTTTTATATCTATGACAATTTGATGCTTAAAAATACATTTTTAAAGGAATTACGAATATCAAATGCATTAAGAGATTTAATCGAACACAATCAATATTTTTGACGAACCAACCGGTAGCCAAAGGTTGTTGATTTCCACTAAACGAATGTCGTTCATTTTATCTACAGATAACAACAATTCTTTGAATTATATATTTTAAGCGATACACCCGTATAAGAAAGTTGAGACGAATTTTAGGTTATTATATCCAATTTCGGTAATAACTGGCCTAATTAGGTTGCACAGTTTCAACACAAATTCCGGACAGAATGAAAAGTTCATTCTGAACTAACAGAAGAAAGCAATGCATCATTGATATTTCAACAGCTGCGTAACGAAGGGAAGCATGTAGGTTACTGATGGCCTAGCCAACAGTTTTGGAAGCCGCCATTATGGTAAATGTCTGTTTAGTGTCTTTTTTTTTTAAATTTAGAAACAAGAATAACTTTATTACTATTTTCTTCAGAGTTGCTCAGGTATTTTAAAATTCTTGGAAATGTTTGAAAAGATGTTATTTACAGTGGATATTGTCTAATCAGAGAGTTTTTAATTATAATACATCGAATTTCTTCTCTAATCCTTTGCACATAGATACAAATTTCCGGAGTATTTTCTCATTAAAATAAAATAATTTAAGGGGGGGTTTTCTTTACGATTAGTAGAACATTAAAAGAAAAAAAAAATGATCAGGAATCTACTTTCTGACAAATTTCAAAGCCTTTTTGCCCCTAATTTTAAGTTAATTTTCCGTTAATCGCCAACAAATTTTAAAATTTGACTCTGCTGAATCAGTATTGCAGTTAAACTAAAATTTTGAACATACTTCTGGAATTCTTTTTTGTTACTTGTGCTTTTATTCTTATGTCATTTTTTCCCAATTAATACAGTCGGTATACACTAAAAAGTGAATGAATAATATTAGTTCTGGAAGAAACTGTGATCTTATGAGTACTGCGTCAGTATTGTTTCCTGATTTGGAGACAAACGAAACCCCAAATTTTAGAAGCCTTAATCATCTGATATGATGACATCAAAGGGCTGTCCAAAGTAAACTTAAAATATTTAATAGTCGTACTTTTTTATGTTATTTCACATCTTATTTTATTATATGAGATTGTCAATATTTGATTTAGTGATGATAAGTTTAAAACGCTTAATTTTTAAATAATTATTAAATGTGGTGATATATATAGACACTAAATATAATGAAATTATGTTTACATTATATTTTTATATTCGATGTCAGTACATTTGTATTTAAGGGAATATTAATAAATTTTGTGATTAAAATAATATAAATACGTGCATAATATAATACGTGCATAAAACAATTCCTTAATAAATATTTAAAATATATTTTCCAAAATTTTATTTAATATAATCAGGATTCATTCCACAAGAAGAAACAATTGGCAAGAAGTAAGACAAAGTCATATATATATATTTATTCCATTTGACAAACTTTTACAAAAACAAATACGATTATTTAACAGTAACATATCTTTTTGTACTTTTATTTATTAGGCTACAGTTATTTCACTAATGAAATATTACCGACTGTTCATGACCAAACAGAAACCTTTTTTTTTTTTTTTTTTTTTTTTGCACATTGGTTTATTTGCCTCACACTGGAAACACATCTGAATTTCTACTCGTTGTTGCAATCCTAAATTAAACATTTTTATTAGTTCGGTGAAGGCATTAAAAATCGTTTCGGAAAGAAAATATACAATTATTTTATTAATTATTCTTTGTTTCTCAAAAGTCTGATAAAACTACTTGAATTCAGTTTCTACATTCATAATAAAAACATGCATTCTCTCATTTAACATTACATGTCATCCAAACACAATCGACAAAAAGGACTATACCTCTGATCATACAGTTATAAAATTGTCGGAAAAGGCTGTTTGCGATTATTACAATTAATAGCCAACTTAGCAGAAAGGTGATGTATAGGCAAATCTTAGGACAATGACGTTATAGGTAACCCGATTGCACGCAAAATGTGTATAGTCAATGCACGTAGTGCAAGGCAAAAATAAACGAAGTTGCATTTTTAGACATTTTCTGAAAGTGAAAGTAAAATTATTAGTTCAAAATGGCTATAAGTAACTATCAAGATGCTTCACGTGAGGTAGAATGATTGAAAAAATGGAAGAAAATACGTAGTTTGACGAGCATTACCGTTGAGTTTGGAAATAATAAGTTTTCTTTCTCGCGCTTGGAAAGAGTTCCAAAATACCGACACAGCTGTAAAATTGGGTTGTTGGTGAATGACTAAGGAAAGTCAAAAGCTGTATTGGTATAGCACCATGCTGGGATCGAAACCAGACAACAGGCAACACTGCCAGCACTTTCTAATTGATACTCTTCCATAAATTTATTTGCTGTGTTCTTAGTCCCGATCCCTGATTGGTGCAAGATCCTTCCATTCTAAACTTCCGAATTTGCATGAGTGCTTCCATATAAGATGCTGTTTTTATGTAATTTTTTATGTTATTTTTTTTCACATATAAACTTTTAAATTTTTTGAGACCTTTATTAATCATAGCACACCCTTATAACTTTTAACGAACTGCAATATTTTAATTAGGTATTGTTCGCCACATTAGCGACATGTTTGTATCCCAATTGGTCCTCCGTTGATCTCTTCTGTGATTAGTGTTCTGGTGGCAGTATCAATTATAGGACGACCACTATTCTCTCTCTTCAACGTCCTAAGATTTTAACACTATTTTAATGGTCGTGACTGTCTCATTATTTGATATTTTTTCTCTTTGGTCTTTGCTCTGAGTAGAGGCTCCCAGTTCTCATTCCCTTTTTTTTTTTAACAAATTCAATTTAATTATTTAACTATTTTGTATGGATATAATTTAATTTAAAATTGATTTTTATAATAAATTTAGATTGTTTTTAGCTGGACTTAGCACACAATACATAGAAAAATTTAATAACGCATAGAAAATACCTAGTAGGACTATGCCGATTTTCGATTTATCGAAAAAAATCAATTTTTCGATGCAAGTTTTCGAAAAATATCGATTTATTGATATCATGATCGTGAATAATGGCACACGATGAATCGCGATACAATAAAACGATTTTCACAATTAATTTGCGTTTACGATTTCGTTTTGGTTATCGGTTAGTGATTCTTTTTCTTGCATTTCATTCTTTTTTGTCTTCATATATAACTTTTGTTAATATTTCTATAAATGCTGTCATATTCTAATATATAAAAATACTTGTTTTAAGCATGTCATTTTGGAATAAACTGTTTTCTGTCCATAACTGAATCATACCATTGTAGAATTGTTATCAAAATGCTGTTGACTGCCCTTTGTTTAATCGCTAAATATTTATTTTCAGAAATAAGAGCAAAACGGATTAATTTAGAATAAATTCACAATTTTAGTCGCAGCTTGCATTTTCACACTCAAGTGTACTCGCATGAAAAAAAATGTGCCGTTATTCCTCCACTTTCGCCTGGCAGCTGAATGCTTGCTGAACTCCTTTCAAAGTTAGTTTCAGTGCTTGATCGGTCTTGATCGAACTATCGATATTTATCGAATTTTTGATACATATCCAATTCCCAATACTCATCCAATTTTCAATATACGTATTACCGATAATTATCGAATTTTGGCTAGTTTCAAGATTTTTATAGTGATCTAATTTGCATGGCTGTTGAAAATAAATCCTGGCAATGTTTTACAATTTTTTTTTTTTTTTTTTTTGGAATTTCAGAGCATTGTTTCTCATATCGGTGGAAAATACCTGTTCTTCCTTTTTTTCTTTTTAATCCGCTTGCTTTGCTATAATATGCGCTTTTATATTTTTAAAAGTGTATCATTTTTCTTCATTTATATCTTTAAAAGGGTCTTTTACAATTTCATTATATATATTTTTTTTATTACAAAATACTATTTTTTTTTATTTAAGATAAAGATTATTTTTAATGGATTAATTTTATTGCTCCAATTAATTTCACTTTATGTGATTGGATTATATGTTGCGCTTTTTTTCAAATTTCCACGCAGCTTAAAAGAGTTTTCTTTTCTTTCCTTTTTTATTTATTCATGCTCTTTTTTTATTTTCAAATTTCAGATGCACGGCATTTTAAATTGACTTAAAAATTTCTGCATTCAATTGACGTAAGAAAATTTTTGTGAAATTATTGTTTTTCTGATTTTATTATAAATATATTTTATTTGTAGTTTTTCAATCTTTTAACAGTTTTTAATATAATCCTTTTTCCATCCTCCCTTCATTTTAATTTTTCATATTTTATTTAAATTTTTTTATATTTCATTTCAAATTTTATAATATGCCAAAATGTTGATAGAATGCTTAATAAAAGATAATTAGTTAGAATTTTAATATTCAGAAACACAGCGTTATACTTGAGTGTTGGTTATTTTTTTATTGAGTTTATATTAATGATAATAATGACATATTTTTCTTTTATTTGAATATGATCAAGAGCTTTCCTAAAAATTTTAATGTATTACGCTATTCTTCCGTAAATAAATTTACCCACCATAATATTTATTGATAATATTTTATTCATTTCGGAATTACTATTTTTCGTCGCTTTTTTCGTTTTGAAACAGTAAATTTAATGAATAATTTGAGTTGTATAACATCCTATTGTTAAAACTGTAGTGCATGTTTAAATTAAATCTGCCAATAATACTATTAAAATAGAAAAAAAAATCATGTAATTCCTACACTAAATTAATTTTTCAAACTATCAGATTTTGTATTTATGATTTATTAAAACTACTTAATTTTACTTATTAAAAACATTATTATGCCGTTTTTCCTCTTTTTTTATGAAGAATGAATAAACTGAAGTTTTTTTGAAAGTCAGTAGTATAAAGAGTAAAATTCTAAAAATTATTGTATTGAAAAAAAAAACGGAATATTACAAATTGTAACATGCAGACATTGATTTGGCGTTGACACACTGTATTTAAGGGCTTTTAACACAATTATTTTCTAACTATTTTTATTGGAAAGGAAAGGAATATTTTTATTACATAGATTGAAACTTCCTTTTATTTGAAATTGTTCTGATCAGTCAATACATTAAAAGATGCTATTTATAACTTATAATAGCTATTAATAAATAATGGTATCACGATATATCGCAAAATATCGATATGCGTTGGACGATAAATCGCGATGATGAAGTTCGGTCATCGCCCAGCCCTAATACCTAGCACGAAATACATAGAAAAATTCAGTTGGATTTAGCGCATAATAAAACTTAGAAGAATTTTTTTTTTTAATCTTAAGATGGGCAAAATGTTGTTTTAAAAAGATTTCCCTGGCCGTCACCGATGATTGAGCAGGGTATTGGATTATTTAATGTGAATGATTTGGATTACTTTATTAACATAGATCAAAACTCTGCCAGCATCTCGTGCACTGCTAGTCCCTCTCGCGGTTTCGGAAGATAATGTTTCCATTTCGGCTGCAACGCGCTCCGAACGTGTCGGCATTAGACTTGGTCGTCCGGAACTTACACGATCTTCAAGCGATCCAGTTTCCTCAAATTGCTGAACAAGCTTTCTGAGGCCTGCCACTGTTAAAGGTCCTTTCTCATTCTTTACATTTTTGTGAAGTCGGAATTTACGCAATGTAACAGTCACTGATTCCTGGTTGAAGTAAAATAGCTTCACCAACAAAGCTTTATCTTTTCTACATAGCATCTTTGTTTATTTACATAGCAGGCAACGGAGAACTGATTCTGGATCAAAAGCGTAAGAATTTATTATCGCCTGTCTCATTTGCATATTTCCAACTACGTCGTTCATACCAGCGCCACCTATCAGCTGCTTTTTGAATTAATTTCTTTTTCTTGCCTAAAATACTTATCAATGCTGAATCTGCAAACCGTTTTTTATTTATCTTAATTTTACGGGTTTTATGAATTTTTAAAGTTTTTACGAACTTTTTTCCCATCCGGAAAATACTGTATACACTTTGAAACAATAATCATTTCTTCTAGATTTCAGATAGAAATGCATTACTTTACATAAATATAATGATTTGCATTAACGAAAGAGTTTTGATTTCATTTGTTTTTGCTTTATTTATTCTTGATTCATTTGTTTTATTCAATAAGTTCGAACACGGAAACATATGTTATTTAAATATAGGCACTTAAAAGAAAGTTGTATCTTAAGTTTGAAGTACAATTAAATGAGGTTAGTGGTACTGGAATGATTTGTAAGGAGGAAATAATAGCAAAAACAATTCTTGAAATGCCGTCAGTACACTCATGTCCGTAAATTAAGGATAATGCAAGTTCAGGAAAAGAAAGAGTTAGAAGCAAAACAAATGTGAATTATTTGTAAAGCCTATTTATTAAACAAAAGGTAAAGAGCAAAAAAGATCCTATATGTTTGATACCATTAATAAAAATTTCAATTATTTACACCCTGGAGCAAATTACAAAGAAAACCATATTTACAAAAACCAATTAACCAATGACGTTTAATACATTGTATGTCTCAGAGACGATTGAATACAGTCCGTACAATGCCTAGGCATGCTGAGTATTAAATTATCGATCTGATCTTGAAGAATATTACACCACTCATCAAGCAATGCTCTCCGAAGTTCCGTTAGAAATGTAGGAGGTGATTGACGGGCTGCAACATATCGGCCAAGCATGTCCCACATATGCTCTACTGGATTCAAGTCCGGTGAGAATGCTGGCCAATTCATACTGGTGATATCCTCCGATAGAAATCATTCGTTTACGATGTTTGCACGGTGAGGACGGGCGTTGTCTTCCATAAACACGAATTCTACTCCCATGGCGCCACGAAACAAACGTACGTGTTGTTCCAGAATGACGTACCGATAGATTTGGCCTGTCGTCGTTCCAATTTGAACATGCAGGTCAGTTCTGGAACCCAGAATAATTCCTCCCCAAACGAGCAATCCTGCACCACTGTAACGGTGTCGTTCAATGATGTTCTCTTGGTGGTAACGGGTACCTGGCACTCTCCATATGAATGTCCGGCGAGAATCAGACTGCAAGCTAAACCTGGACTCGTCGAAAAACATTACACAAGCCCACTGTTGCGGTGTCCACAATGCATGCTCTCTACCCCAGGCAATAGTGAGTTGCAGTAAGTGGGACACATCTGACAGGCCTACGAGCATATAGACCAATCTGCCCTAAGCATCTGTACACGGTCTGCCTTGCAACTGTCATACCAGTGGCTGAAGATAGCTGATGAGACAGGTATGATGCTGTGCTCCGTCTGTTTCTTTTGGCAATAACTGCCAAATACCAGTCCTCATTCGGCGTTGTAACTTGGGAGCGACCTGTGCTGTAACGTCTACTCACATTACCATCATCTTGGAATCGTTGCCAAAGTCTGGATATGACAGTCTGGGCGATTCCAAGTTTCTCGGATACTTCCAGATTGGTACGCCCACATTCCAGACGGCCGATAATTCTACCACGTAAAAAAATCATCCAAATGCGTCCTTTGTGTCATAACTAAGCGGTTATTGCACTGAAAGGCTTATAAAGCGCTTGCGAACAATTTTACTTCTTTGCCTGTATTCTTTATACATCACTCTCTTACACTGTCGTCATTGTGATGTACTATCGGTGTCATCTGGTGGCTTCCTGCAATTTGCATATGATTTTCGAAGATGAGTGTAGTCATTTTACGGTTGTTATATGTATTTTAGATTTCGATTTACTCGTGACTCTGAATTATGCTTAATTTATATACATGTGTGCAGTAAGAAATGTTTCCATTTATGGATGTTAAGTTTCCATGTTATATCAGTTTCAAAAGAATTAGTTTCCAGAGTAGAAGATCCATTTCAAATTTAAACTTTTCTGTTTACTATCGTAGATTTAGTTTTAATGATGCTGCATTTTTTAAAAATCTGTACTCTGATAAAGATAAATTATTTGTTCATTATATAACTTTTCATTTTGTATATGAAATATTGCAAGTACACAGTGCATAAAAAGAAACAGCCTACTAAAACAGAAGTATATTAATATTTTGCTAGCTAATCATTTGCATCTGTGAAAATCTGTAGGAGATGTTAGCTGAATTGAAATTTAATTTTCTTTTAGATGCACTATTTATTAAATTATAATCCAACTCTACTGCTGAAAAATAAAACAGAATTTAAAAAAATTATTTTTACATTAACATATGTATTATATATTC
>JAPMOR010058754.1:181009-196027 GCA_026543865.1 Argiope aurantia | reverse complement strand
ATATATATATATATATATATATATATATATATATATATATATATAGACGTTATTTTAAAAGATTTACGCGGTTTTTATCCTCATTGTGCTTTGCACTTGCCCAAGTTTCTGTTTTTCTATCTATAATTTATGCACATAATATTTATTTTTTCAATTATATCACAGGTAAAAGCAGCAATATTTTAAAATGGAGGCATTTAAAAAATTCCAGCATTACTTAATTTTGAAGTTAAATTTTATTCGTAAGTACAAAAAATATCAAAAACATTTTTACACGCATACATAATAGTGAAACCTACTCCTCATGGAAAAATAAACCTAATCTTCATGTCCTGGTCACAATAATAGATGGAAAAAAAAAAGATGAAATATTCGTAAAAAGTCAGAAGACAAGATGAAATACTCGTGCGATAGGTTTTGAGTTCCTTTTCAACAATGAATTTATATTGTTGCAAAATACGTTTAAAATATTTCATAAAAATTTATTAAACACAGAAAACAAATTATATGATAAGAAATATAGTATAATTAAAACCATAATTTTTTTAAATTTTAAGATGCTGTAAAAACTATTTTTCTACTGTAAAATTTTAGAAAGTTATCACGAAAAAAAGTCAATATTTCTCTTATTTTTTGTTTCAGTAAAATTCTAATTCAAAATTCAAAAAATCGCTCCGAAAATAACTTTTTTATCCTACAAAGTATATATTTGTCAAATTTGATAAGCATAAGTCAAGCGGTCTGGTTTGTTCAGAGCCAGCATATGCACAAAGATAGACAGAAGCTTTTTCCTTATGCTTAAGCATCAAAATGTAGTTGAAATACCAATACATTTTCTCGCCAAATACTGTTGCCAACTGATTACATGTGTTTTAGCAAACCTAGACTAATTACTCCCTAACCGCTTTTTTGAAAGAGTTACGTATGATTTATTGGACGTTTATGACCGGTACGTATGAATGTTCGTACGGATGAGTACCACTACCCTTTTTGTATTTCTGCATATTATGGGTATTTTATGAATGCTAAAATTCGGTCTTTGTTCATGTAGCCAGGACTCTCCACTCCGGATGAGTGAGCAGAAGTACATCATATAATAATGAGTACAGCATATAATAATTTGATAATTCCTTCTATAAACTGCTTAATACTGTTACATATAACTATGTCCACGCCAAGGAAATATCCCCCTGGGTGTCAAAAAAGAAAATTATCGGAAAAGAAAAAAGAAGAAAAGCTAAATTTCAAGAAGTCACAAGTAGATCTGTTTTCTTGACTACGAAGTAATTCAGGCAAAGAAATGGCTTCAACTTCAGAAATTACAATTCAAACTTCAACTGGAGAAGAAAGTTCAGCGCAAAGTATACAGTCTAGCAATGAAAATGTGGAAACGGTAAAATTTGTTGAAGAATCGTGTGTTTATACAAATGTGACAGAATTAGAAAATAATGACGACAATGACAATAACAAATATAATCAAGAGAGTATAAATGATCCTGGTTTATGGTCAAGTATAATAACTGCTAAATTTAGAATATTTTGTGTTAAAATCAGACCTGTGCAACACAAAGGAGGTTTTTGCTAAAAGTGCTGAAGGTAGATCATTTTCCACTACATACCACATTAAAATGAATGCCAGATGGTGAAACTCAACTTCTCAGCTTGTTAATTTATTCAAAGACGCAAGACTCCGTATTTTGTATTTGTTGTATACTGTTTTCCAAAAGAAGAGGAAATGACCAAACTATATGATTTTATAAGTGGCTATAATAACTGGAGAAAGCTGTCAAATGTAATCCAAGATCATGAACGCTCTAGTTGTCATATTCATTCGTTTATTGCTTGGAAAGAATTATTAAAACGACTATTATGTTTGACTATTGATAAAACAAATCAAGTTAATATAAGTAAGAAAACGGCACGACTCAAATTACTATTTCAAAGAATTGTAGATGTGATTCTAGTTTTAGCGTATAATAATCTTTCACTTCGAGGAACCCACGAAATAATAGGTAAGTCTAATAAAGTAAATTTTTTATTTAATCAAATTATTAAGTAAATACGATCCTGTGCTAATGAATCATATAAACAATAAATTCAAAAAATAGAATTGTGCATCATTTAGCACATAGATCACAAGAACAAATTATTTCTGCGCTAGGAAATGAAGTCCTTTACAAAATTAAACACGATATAAAAGCAGCCATGTATTATAGCATCCAAATGGATTGTACTCCTGATATTTCCCATAAGGAACAAACTTCAATCATTATTATATATGTAAATTTTGAAGAGAAAAGGTTAACTATAAATGAGTCATTCATAGGGTTTATTGAACTAACTGATCTGACTGGTGAAGGACTAGGAAAACCTCTATTGAAAAGATTAAGCGAACTTGATTTAGATATTATAAAATGTAGAGGGCAAGCATACAACAACGGTAGCAACATAAGGGAGAAATATAAAGGTATATAGTCTAGAATACTTTCTCTAAACCAGCATGCAATTTATGTGCCTTGCCTAACACACTCTTTTAATTTATTAATTTATGATGTCGCTTCCAGCAATACATATTGTAACAAAATTTTTGGGATATTGAAAAGCTTATATTGCTTATTTTCTGCATCTACAAAAAGACGGGGAATTCTACAAAAGCATTTAAACATTACTCTTAAACCATTATGTGACACTCGTTGGGGAGCCAAAATAGATTCGGTCATAGATGTGTATACATAGTTTGAACAAACTTGCAATGCCTTGGAAGAATTTATTGGTATAAATAGCGATAATACAGCGATATCCGAAGCTAAAAGTTCATTAGATGCAATACAAGAAATGCCATTTATCTTATGTTTAATAGTATGGTTTGCAATATTGTCCAAAATTAACACTATCAATAAACTATTTTAAACAAAAAAAAATTTCTTGACTTTCAATTTAATCAATAAAATTAAAACTGAAATCCAAAATTTAACACATTTTTAGACGAAGCAAAAGTGCTAGCACGTAATTTGAACATTTCAGATCATTTTCCTGTAAAATGAATTTGAAAAAGAAAAAGATTATATTCCGAATTAGCAGAAGACGAAGTTATAAAAAACCCGGTAGTGGAATTTAGGTGTTATTTTTTTAGCACTGTAATTGATACTGTTATTGTACAAATAGAAGATAGATTTAAAAGTATACCAAATATTATTTCTGATTTCAAATTAGTCACTGATATAAAATTTTTAGAAAAACACAAATTAAAGAAATGTTCCAAAAACTTTGTAAAATTTTATAACAAAGAAGTAGATGAAAACCTAACCCAGGAAATTTGTTTGTTATGGGATTTGATTTTGAATGAAAGAGATGTAAATAACGCACAAGACATATTGGAATACATACTATATAATACTTTATTTCTAAATATATTAACTTTGTTGAAACTATTCTGTACGTTGCCAGTTACTATAGCAAGGGCTGAGCGCTCTTTCAGTAAATTAAAATAAAGAATTATCTTCGATCAAGCATGTGTTCAGAACTCTTAAATGCACTTGCTATATTAAGAATCGAAAAAGAAATTGCTAAAAAAATTGTAATTTTTCTGAAGTAATTGATGTATTAGCAAAAACAACTAAATAAGATTACACATAACTAGTAAAAAAACTAATCTAATTATATGCTTAAAAATCTTGAATTATCAAATTATGACAAATATCATATTTACATACCAATAACATTTGATTCCCTTTAATGAGTAAACATTAATAATAAAAATAATTTTCAAATTTCAATAACATCAAATTTGAATCTACACACTATAAATGTAGTCTTAGCAAATCATTCCTATCCATACAAACATTTTGTAACACATAGCAATGTAGAATTTGACTTTAAAACGGTTTTTTTTTTCACTTATACCCGCTGTATACTTCTAAAGTCTCATATACGGGTTTTAAAACGCATCCGAACATCTTGATAATGTTCTTAAAAGTCTTTTATCCATTTGTACTAATTTTTAAAAAGTTAAACTAAAGATAATAAAGTGGAACTGTAGGTATCTTTTCAGCACTCAACAAGATAGAGTTAATTCACCAAGGAACTCTTCTCATAGTTCATTACAGGGGAAGGGAAACCGCGCAGAGAGAATAAATCATTGAGCACTGAAAGGTTTCTTTTTTTTTTTTTTCCACGACAATTTTAGGTCTAGAGATGACCACATTATTGCCCACACCGCTGAAAAATGCCACTTCCTTTGTTATTCGAAAACGCATTCGATCGTCCAGCCAAATGTAAGAACACTCCCAATCATTTAGCACTTAACTATTTAGCTCCATGCTCCAGACTCCAAACCTGAAATGGCAAACTATTCTCCGAAATAATTTTATGAGATGGAAGTCAAAAATCGAAGTCCAAGAAGCTCTTGATAAACTGCAGATTTAGCTTGTTATACCTTTTTCACGATTATTGTTCTTCTTCTTTTAAAGGTTAAAATTACTGAATATCATTCTCTTTCGATCTTATCCCAACCCGTACTGCCTATTTTCGGTTAGGCCTTTCCCATCGGGGGAGGCTCCAAATTCTTTGAAATCACCAGATTTATTTAAATGAAGAATGAAAAATAATGCACGTTTCACAGGAAGCAATATTTCTATTTTAGATTTACTTTATTCTCTGAACATTTCAAAATACCCATACATAGACAGCTACAACTGCAAATGCAGCTGTAGTATATATATATATATATATATATATATCCGAATTTCCAATACATCGATCCTTTTTTTTTTTAATATCAGACAAAAGCAGTTAAGTTGGATTCTTTTATCCCTTTAAAATAGATTTAAGCAAATGACAGGTTCTTACACCAGCCCTAATATATATCTGGAAATATGTGAGTGAAGGCACTTACTTCTGATTATTTCTTTATTTGCTGCAATAATTAAATAATATCTAAAATGTACAGACTTGACCATTTCAATGAGCATACTTTGCCACTAAGATGAAAAAAATAATTAAAGATGATAAAGAAATTTAAGCAATTTTTCCACTGTCGTTTCAGCGTAGTGAAGAGCATTGAAAAGTTTCTTGTCCTGCCTTCATAATGCTGGAGAAAATTTTTTAATAAATTAAAGAAACAGCGATTTAATCAAAATTTATAGAGTAAATAAATATAATAATCCAAAATCAAAATCCATAGAATTTTTTACGAAATTCTCTTAAATGAAAGAAAAGCTAATAATTATTCCCAAAAGAGTAGACATTTCATTTTAATGTAACTGATCAAACATTCACAATGTATTAAAAATGAGACATATATTCTATTGATATACGTTCGTCTATATTTATTCATAAAAAGAACATGTACATACGGTTATTCTGGAAAGAGTTTGGTGGTAAAAATGTTGCAATCATCACCTAATCTAATAATTTCAAGATTTAATTACTTGTAAATAAATAATGATATAATAATTTCTTAAACTAATTTCATAAAATTTAAAATTATTTATACTGCCTGAATTCTGAACAATTATTCTTATGATAATTCTAGAATTTCATTGAAAATCGTAGCAGTTTCGTTATACTGTAAAGTTTCAAGGAAAAATTTAAAATATTTGGAATCAAGATTTGATAATGCATCGTTTGTAGTAACCTCCAAGAACTACATATTAATGAGGTAGTACTTCGCTATATTGTTTGATTATTTTGCATAACTCAAAAGGGCAGTGCACTTCCTATAACTTAAAACATAGTTCACGATCTGGAGGTAATTGGTAGATTACAAAAGTTTTAAGGTATCAAAATCTTGGTTACTCGAATTTTCATTAAAATATGATTACTAAATTATCGCGCCTACTCAAAGTAAGCTTAGATTTTTTAAATTTTTTCGAACGTAATTTCAAACTTAAATTCTGATTAAAAAAATATTATATAGCTAAGAAATAATTTTTCCCCTTTTATTTGTCTTCAAAACTGGGAGGGGGAATCTAAATTCCAAATTTTTTCTCTTTAACAAATTAATGACGAATTAATTGCAACGGTTATATTCTTTTAATAGATAATTTTCGTCTCAAAGTTCTAAATAATAATAAATATCAACTTTCTGTATAAAAATAACAATACAAAAAATAGAATAACTAAAATATTACTTCTATTATTTCTATTTTGGCAGTTCGTTGAGTGTGTACAGTGGGAAGCAACATATGTTATACTATTTTTCCGTATTCCATTTGTAACATCATAAAGGTCGTTTCAAAAATTTTCGCATAAAAAAATTTAAAAAATAAGTTAACGCGGAATGAGTCTCTTAGTCTTTAAGCATATTTCCGAAATGGGATAGACTCCTTTAATTCTCGACTCTATTCATTGTTTCTATTTCTCTATTAAAACTCATCCAAAAACTATTTCTCGCTTCTCGAAAAAACGCAAAATAACAACCTTCGTGATATATGTCGTTTTAAAAGTCGCGACTCGTGAAAACTTTTCTGTGCACTCGATCCGTGCATAAATAAACTGAAAAAAAAACATAACAAAAAAGATTAAATGGTTACAAAAATAATTATGTAATAAAATCCTAAACTGTTCTTTACGATTTACGGCAAAAAAAAGGTAACTTTTTTGTCCGTATTTTACCCCCCCCCCTCCCACCACAATCCTATATTTCTTTGTGAAAATGGAAGTAAGATGAGAGAGATATAAATGTTTACATATGCCTGGTTGAGCCTCCCAATGATCCTCAAGAAAGAAGTGTCTAAAGAACATCTTGTAAATGGAGACGCTGCACTTCCGTTCGGCCTTTTATCAAGAAGCAATTGTTGGCGCCACAGAGAGCAGCTTAGCTGTCATCACTCCACTTACTACTTCTCCACACTTCCGTCTAGGACAAGAAACTTGTTGCACAGACTCTTTATTTATTGTACCTCATAAAGCAAGAACGATTCTTACTTTTTCTTAAAACACTTCTTCATCTATTTATGCGAATTCGCACAGACGGCAAGACATTACCATCTGTTAATTATGGCTTGCAGCATGTTTATAAAAATTCTTCTCCTTTTTTGTTATAAGATATTACAGGGTTCATCAAACTTAGTATAATGATAATTAACGTCTTGCTGTTTCAATGCGGTGATTATCATAAGTTTTGCTCGAGCAAAATATACTCTGCATTTCATACTGAAAATTTCAGGGGAAAAAAGCTATTTCATTTAAAGATTTTTAAACTTTTATTATCACCAAACTTCTACCTTTT
The DNA here is from genome assembly GCA_026543865.1 of Argiope aurantia. Classification (NCBI taxonomy): domain Eukaryota; kingdom Metazoa; phylum Arthropoda; class Arachnida; order Araneae; family Araneidae; genus Argiope; species Argiope aurantia. Next base: position 188,796 of record JAPMOR010058754.1, on the reverse strand, counting down.
TATACTTTTTTCAGCTTTGATGTTAAGTTTTCTATTTCTTCAAGACAGGAGCCTTTTACATGAATTTAATGAAAACTGGAAAGTAAATAAAATTGAGAAGTGAAGGCATGCTATCTAGTTCTTTTCTACTCTTGAATATAAACATATAATAGAACTCTAAATATCTCAATTAAACGTGGATTCGGATGACAGGATAAAGGTTAGGAAATAATTAAAAAAAGTTGTTGATCATAGAAAAAACTCAAATTCATAAAACGACTATTAAAAGTCGTTAAGATGCAGAAAACTATAAAGATTTACATAAAAAATAACAAACAAATTAGATTGCATATGAAGATCCGATCACACTCCAAAATTTTTTGCATAAATTTCACACTTTCCCTCTTTTCCCCACCACACCCAAAATCGATTTAAATAATTGGAATTATGTTAGGTTCTTTATGCTGTGTTTCTTCCTTAATTATATTCATATCAACTCTGTTTTTAACATTAAATTCTCAATAAAAGTATTATAATTAATTAAAAAAACATTATTAATAAAAAGCAAATTTTCGTTTGTAGTTCTAAAAATGAGAAGTTTAGAATGTTTATTAGCAGCAATATATATATGCAGGGTGTTGTCCAATTCGACAGACAAATTCAAAAGGGTGATAGTAGGCATCAAGAGGATAAAGGATCGCCATATATCATAGGGTCCCAAACAATGTTTAGTAGGTGAAAATCGCAAAAATATAGACAACATACACACAGACATATTCATATACATACAACACAAGTATGATATTAACATTTGGACAGAGTCATCTGTTGGGACGGTATCTCTGCCCAGGCGCCTCATTGACGCAACGTACCTTGTTTTCTTTCAACACGTTGTTCCGGATTTCCTTAAGGGAACACTAGCAGTTGTACTCCAAAACAATTCATTAATGCATGATGGGCACCAGCACATTTTAGTTACATTCGTGAAAACTGACTTGTTCGTTGCGAATGAAGTTTAACGACCATCAATTCTGCAGAGCTCATTAATGAATACTTGCTCGCCGTATTTAGTTTCCTCGAACGCATGAAAATTTTACATACGGGAAGGTTTCTCGATTACCTTGATCCTAAACATTCATTCATAGGCTCGTTGTTTCTTCGGATTTTCACTGAAAAACGTTACCTGCGACCCTGTGCTTTCTGGTAATTTTTCATCTCCTTATTGTCTATTATCCTTATTCTGAATTTATCTTCCGAATTTAACAACTTTTCGAATTTCAATTTAACAACGAATTTAACAATTTGCTGATGTTGCAACGATGCTTACTGTTGCCCATTTTAATTTTTCTTGAATATCTTAAAAATTCCTCAGATTTCACACTACACGCTTATATAAAATTGAAGAGTATAAAATTACTTACATTTTCAAGCTTTTATTTTTCTTCAGGTTTTAATAATTTTGCAAATAAGGGTTCTAAACTACTTTTTCGTTTTCAGTAATTAACGACCCACTAGATCATTAAATCGGCATGTTATCTACATAAAAAAAAATTAAAAAATTTGCTTGCACTTAAAAAAATTCATAATTGAAACATCATTTGTTACTTTTTTATTGGTTTTTTTGTAGATTCCAACAGTTCTCGGACTCCCTATATTTTTGCGATTTTCACCTATTAAACGTCGCTTGTGTATGGTGATTCTTTATCATTTTGATGCCTACTATCAGCCCTCTGAACTGTCGGTCGAATTCGGCAACATCCTGTATATATACGTATACATTTTTGTGGGGGAAGGGGGGTTAAGGTATACCGGATTAGTAACAAAATTATTGATTTTTCATAAAATAAAAGTCTTGATGACGGTATCATTTGCTTCAAGTCTACTTCTTTACTAACAAATTTCTTGTAATCATACAAATAAAAACTATTTCAAAAGAATAAAGTGTTCACTAAACTCCTCTTTTTTTTTTACATTACGAAGATAAAGTTATTTTCGAGCAAGAGAAATAAAACTAAATAAAACTTAATATTAAAAATATATATATTAATAATGATTACATATATGAATCATTCATCATTAAATATCATAATCATGAATAATGAAGACAATATAATAAAATAGAAAGATACAAAATGAATTTTCAAATTCATAAAGACAAGTATAAGATATTAATTGACAATCAAAAAAGTCTTTTTGTCATGCAAAATTTAGATCTTCCAGTACATGCATAAAAACATTAATTTTTTTAAAAACAAATAAGCATATTTTTAAATTTTTACCTTCTAAGTTAGTGTTAAATTCTTTTTATTTATTTTCCATTCTGCAATGCAGCTTTTTGAAATAATGAAAAATTTCTTTTGTGAGATGATAAATAACTACACTCAGGCTGTTAGTCATCTCGCATTTTCTTGATCATGTGACATTAGGGCTATTTTCCGGAGCTCATGTAAGAAATGCTATTTTGGAGGATTTAAATTTATAACGCCAGAAAATCAAAAGAAGAAATAGAAAAATGCAATGTTTTCTTGAAAAGGGGATATATAGTTAAGATATTAATTCAACTCACATCTCAAAAATAATTACTCTCTATTTTGATTATCAAAAAGATGAGACAATAAGTAAAGAAATTGTAAGTGATTAGGATAGCTAAACAAGAAAAACACATATCTGGCTGATGAACAAGACTCGCCACATTTTGAACACCTAACTCCAGAAAGATATTGTATCATCAGATATAAAATTTATGAAAGAAAGTTGTATCGAGGTGGAAAGTATTAAAACTCTTGATTGTGAAAGTACTGCAACATATACTGGAACTTCTAATGGATCAATCTGAAAATGCTTTGAAACTTTCAAGCGATTTATTTGCTTTACTCAGGCGAATTACCTCTTGGAAAATCTATGGTGATCCTTGATGGTCCAATTTCCGAACTTACTTCTTTTAGTTGTACGATAGGAAAATGTAAAAAAGTTACAATAAAATAGATAATATTTTTACAGTAGCTGATTTCAGTGAATTGTTAACAAGCTAGAAAGACCAGTGGGATACTAGCAGGCGAATGCCCCCAATGGCTGGCATATAGAAACTCTGAAATTATCTACGATGCAAGCTGACTGGCAATCACAAGTCAAATTTTACATTTATTTATTGCATCACATAATCCAACCCAAAATTATAAAACTAGCTGTGTTTGTCCTGAAATTTTATACTATCTTATGATTTCTTATAAAATAAATTTCAATGATTATTTATACATTACAAAAGTTTTTGTAAATGGCATACTGCTTCATGTACTTTAAAGAGGAACTTAAGGCCCCGTACTTTGAAGGAAATAAGAACTCTGAAGAGTTCTATCAACTCGACAGCAAAAGGCTTTTATGATATAACCAAAAAAAATTGTTTTGAATGTTTTTGTTGTTGAAAAATTTTATTTCGTAGTTTGAATCCAAAAAGCTCTACAAACAAATTTAATTGCAAAGAGGGTCTTTAAACCACCAGAAATTAATTTTAAGGTGAAGAACTGAATCTTATGAATTGGTAGTCATATTAAAGAAATATTAAAGAAAACCATCTTTACAACTAACTAAACAAGAGCTAGAACTGATTGATTGAATAGAAATTATCGATATAAAGAAGTTAAAAATACCTTCGACAGCACAAGCAGTAGAAATGTTGTAAAATAGATTGCAGAAGTTTTACGTATATTTAGGATTTCAAACAGCGAGATGGATTCTTAAATCCAGATTTCTGGGAAAGGAAATACCATCCTAAGTTTGAAATGAAATATCATTCCACATCTGCAACTACAGTAGTCTAGGAATTAACATGAAAAAATACTTTACATAGAGCAAGGAAAAATACCTAACATTTTTTTAATATAGAAAAATATATGTAAACATTTTAATAATAAAATACTTTTCAATTTTATTTAGTTTTTATTTCTCGTCGAAATTAGGCTTAATTTCATGAAATAAAAAAATAAGTTGGGTATAATTTTGATTTTGAAATCGTTTTCTATTTGCACGGTTACAAGGAGGTTTTTAATAAAAAAATGACACAGTTAATAATATATATCTTTTGTGAAGAATCGATGATTTTACAGCTAATCGGTATCCTTAATTTTTACATGACACTGATACATTTTTTTTACTGTTAATTTACATTTTAAACTTTAAATTTTTGTGCGATGAAGTAAAAAATTGCTTTTCTTTTAACGATTTTTTTAAAAATTGAAAATCTTCGTTTTTGAAAAAAAAAAAATCAAAATTTAGGTCCGTTTCAGGAAACCTAAATATTTTTTAATTTGTCTAAAAAAAATTTGGTAAACATGTGAACAGAGTTACAACTTTTTACAGACTACAAATTTTGAATTTTCATAAAAATTCACAATAAACCCACACGCACACGCACACACGCACACGAATATATATATATATATATATATATATAATCATATCTTACTATCATTAACGAATGATTAAACAAAAATTGTAGTGAACATGAGCACCGATTAGCATCATCAAATAAAAAAAAAGAATGGTTTAAGAAAATGCCGCTCACACGATGAATTGCGGCCGTATCTCATTATGACCAGAAACAAAACAAAACAAAAAACGGACGAATTCTCAAATCGTGATGTGAAAGCATACTGGCACAAGCGGCATGCCATACTCGGGCCTCCTCTGTTACGGATACAGACAATTATAATTCTCCCTACATCAAGCAATTTTCTTTGCCTTCCCAATACATAACCGGATAGATGGATATCTCGAAGAGCAAAGGCGAGAGGAGTAGTCAAGATAGAAGTGGAGAGAGAATATATATATATATAAAAACTTGCCGTCCCGCAGGGGGCTCTTAAGATGATTTCTTATGTACACAGTTCGTAAAAGGAAAAAAACTTAATGATATCTCGTTTATGTGTAGCCGAAGCATCAAACAAAGCTTTGAAGAGACCTGTGAGTCATGACTTCGCTGACAGAATTATCTCAGTGTTCATTTTTCTCCCTTTCGTTTATTGCAGTAGATAAAGAGAGAAAATAACACACAGCAAATGGCTCCACTTCTGAAACAATAAACTTTAGAGACAGCTCTTTTCAGTTTCATTGTTGTTTCTTGAAATGCTTTACCGTAAAGAATGGCGTTTAAGCAAGATTAATGCATGGATTTGTAATGATAGTCTCAAATTATTTCAGAAGTCAGTCCCTTCGAGACATTTTGTTTTTGAACGGAAGATGTTTAAAAATTCATTATTTTTATTTAATAAGAACGTTAAGGAAATGAAAATATCATCCTGGGACAAACAAGCATATATTAAACATATACTAAATGAAAGCTTACAAACAAGTCAGTAAGGGTACACTAAGAAACGAAAGTCATTATATCTGTATTAAATAAAAATTAAGCGAAAAAGTCATTACAAACATTGTTCTTGTTTACTTAAATTTTACAAAATTGTGTATTATGTGGTAACACTTTAAAAAGAAATTCCATAAATTAAGAGAAATCTTAAGCCTTATTCCAATAAATAATTTTTGAAGGACAACGATTTGTTACGCTGGTCTCAATTTATTTCCACAGTAATGCACGTTAAGTGCTGGAGGCATGGCTCAGTCCACCCTGTAGTTCGAAACATCATAGCATGATAAGATTGATTCGTTTTTCTTGCCATCGTTGCATTTTGAGGGTAGCGATTTTTACATTACACAATTTATAAAAGGAATGCCAGACTAAAAGTATCATTATGCTAATAAAAGCGAATGCGAAAATAAATTCTGATTTGAAGTTAATACCGATAAGAAGATTTTTTTATCATAATGTTGACATCGACTAAAGTACGCACATGAAAAATTTAAAATATTTTGAATTTTATGAGAACAATATTGTTACAAATTTTATTTGAAACTTTGGAAAATTTATACAAATTAAAAAAATCTTGCAAGGAAATAAAACTAGCATTATTAAAACGTTATTTTTTAATCTATTAAGTGGTGTAAAAAATTTATAATATAACATGATCCGGAGTAATTAAGGTAAAAGTCAAAATTTCAATAGAATTTTAAATAATTTAAAATCTAATAAAAATTCCGAAAAACTCTTACTCAGATTCTACTATCTAAAAATAACAGCGGACTAAATTTGGTATCTCGTGGTTTAAAATATTGAATTTTGTGCGTAATGATTTTTGGATCACTCAATTTCTAGATCGTATGCAAGTTTAGCAACTTATCATGTTAAACATTGACAAGTGGATAATTTCAGATGATTGTTAAGACGAAGAATTTTGTCTATTTCTTTTAATGGTAGGCTTCAGGGAATTTTTAATGCAATGAAAATGTTAAAAAACATATATCAAATATATTATATATTAAATAAAACTTAACAAAGCTCATTGACTCATTAAATAAAAATATATTGCAAGAAAATACTTTATACCAGAACTATACCAGAACTTTTAACCTATTTCAAACGCAAACCATTTCGGCTGTGCATTCATTCTGACATAAATCACCGAGAGAACAATTATCTCCGTACTCTATTCTATAGCTAAGTTGGAAAACAAAATAGGAAAAATAACGGATTATTAATGACGGACATTTTAAATCTTCAGATGGAAAATTAAAAAAAAAAAAAGGAAAGTGGCTTTCTGAATTATTTTTAACTAGGAATATTGAAAAAAAAAAATTATTGAACCACTTGCTACTAGTCCGCTAGCGTTGTCAATATGAATGTGTGACCCGAAATGAGCTTGGGACTTATAGTTTATGAAGACTTTCTTTTCCCAGGGTAAAGTTCTTTGCATGAAATTTATAGACTGCCATGGTTTTGTTATGGTGATCTAAAATTATTTCGATAACAAGTCTTTTAAGACAATTAATTTCTATGCATAGTTCAAGGTAACTGAATAAATTTTTTTCAGATTATTAACTTTTTTTTTTTTTTTTTTTTTTGAAGAAACCTGGGGGAAATACTTTAAGCCAGTAAAAATCTCAAATTTTCATATTAAATTACGAAGGAAGAAAATTTGATTCACTTCAGGGAAATGAAAATATCTTCCGATAGCCATCGAAGCTACAGAAGTTGTCCTCACTGCATTGATACTGAACTCTCCCCCGTCAATATCTTTGATTGCCCAGCCATTTTGGCGAAGCTCTTCAAGATCCATCTCGATTCACCGCATCAACTCCTCTAATCTATCGAGGCTATTCATGTGGTCAAAGCCGTTTTAGACACTTTTGGACAGATCTAATCCTATTGCACTACTGGACAAGACAACAACAACAAAAAATTTGATTGTGAATAGGGCTGCGGATGGCATTCTAAGCAATTTATTTGATTTTAATATTAAACCGATGAAGCACGCTTTTAATCAAATTAATAAATCCGGGATGAAAATCAAAAAGGGGTCCTTTTTTACTTTGCTATTTTTGCCTAAATATTAGACTGTATAAATTTTAGAAAAATGTATATATATATTTTTTTTACCCGCTGTAGAATTCTTATACGGAGGTAAACTTCACGAACTATCTCATTTTTTCATTTATGATATATAAATTATATTTTCATTTTAATTTGTTCATACATAAAATTCTGTTCTTCAATTATGAATCGGGGCAAAGTCCAGTCACGGTAACATACACAACGTTTACTTTAAGATTCTATAAAATCTCTAAGCAATACTACTTAAGCAGATATAACTTCAAAAAGCATCATTAAAATTTTCTGAAATACTGTTTCAAATCAAATTTCTTTTCATTAACCATAGATTAGTTGACATTATTTTTCAATTGAAAGTATGATGACATAT
>JAPMOR010058754.1:150961-180609 GCA_026543865.1 Argiope aurantia | reverse complement strand
ATAGATAGATAGATAGATAGATAGATAGATAGATAGATACAGGGTGTTGCCGAATTCGATCGATAAATTCAGAGGGGTGATAGTAGGCATCAAGAGGATAAAGAATCACCATACAATATGGGGTCCCAAACGACGCTTAGAGGTTGAAAATCTTAAAAATATAAGGAGTCGGCGAACTTTTGGAAACTGTAAAAAATTAATAAAAAAATAACAAAAGGTGTTTCAACTATGAATTTTTTTAAGTGAAAGCATATTCTTAAAGACAATTTTTCATGTGAGTAACATGCCGATTTGATGAACTCGTAAATTATTGAAAACAAAAAAGTAGTTTAGAACCCTTATCTGCAAAAATATTAAAACTTTAAGAAAAATAAAATCTTGAAAATATAAGTAATTTTATGCTCCTAAATTTGAAATAAGTCTGTAGTGTGAAAACTGATGAGGTTTTAAAATATTCAAGAAAAACTAAAATGTTTGCCGGGAAACATCGTTGCAACATCGGCACCAATGTTTACAGAAGGTGTTGCAAAATTCTATTGAAAAATTCTGAGGAGTAATAGTAGGCATCAAGGCGATAAGAATTTTCAAAGAAATATAAACTCGCAAACGACGGTGAAAATTTATTTGTTGGAATACAGATATAGCATACATTTGCAGCACAGACATTTTAACATAAGAAAGGAGACGATGAGAAACTTTTATAAAAATTGCTCATTGTTGCGGCCGCGAAGGTCATTACACAATCGACACCGACGTTTAAAGGACCACCGGACGCGCTCAAACATACCAGGTGTGCTTGCGATTTGTCCAGCAGCGACGACGATCCGTACTACGAGATTTTAGTGTACCCTCCAGGGTGGCGAGATCCAACCACCATGCCGGAAGCCTCTTATCCTCATTTCGAGATGCCCCCGGGTGTTTCATTTGTGGCGTAAAGACAATCTTTTTTTAAATTGTTGGCAAAGATCAGCAGATACAAAGATCTGCCGAAGCTAATACATCCTTAGTTCAGATATAATATCAATCAAAATTAATTGAATATATCGGGCACCATTCAGCATACATTATCCAAAATCTAAGTAACTGAAGAATTTCTGAAAATGCTACTATTTATAGAAACACTGATGATGAATCTGTTACATGAAGAATGTTTACCGTTCTAAAAGCGATAGTTTTGAATTTTAATGTTTCTATCTGGAATGAAGGAAAATTCGTCTCTTCAAATTACATTTCTCTTAAAAGAAGGATTTGATTTTACCCAAGGTGGCACCCAATTGTCAACTTCTAGACATCAATCTTACAATAGTCCATGTAGCTGTTGTATCAGTCCATGGACTCCACGAATACTGTATGGTTGTCTGTTACTATACTGAAATATTCTCTACATTGTTGGTTTTGGAATAATAAATTCTGGACTGACTCGTCGTACAGTAGCTAGAGGGTACTTGTAAAAATAAGCCAAGATATCGATTTCTGCATCACATTTATAACGCATTCCTCCCTGTTTCTCTTCGGAAAAATTAGAATCCTTAAGTTGTAATTGCTAAACCGTTCTGTAAACCCACTTCATAAAGGGATACCAAGAATTCGGAAAATGACGTTTGTATTCTACAACTAGACCGGCTCTACGATTACTTGTAACATAAATCGTTAGAATGTTTAAACATTTTTTATTATTAAAATATGTTATTCTATCAGACAGCATACAAGTGCGAGCAAATAATTTTACTTTCTTGATTAATGCTTATCTTCTGAAAAATCCTAAATGTTTAGATTCTTAAGTTTATCTCTATAAAGAATTTATAACTTCTTGTATAACTTATGTTGCAATTGTCTATCAAGTAATAAGAATAACCTTTTACGTGATTAGCAAATTTCTTTTAAGTCATTATGATTGGAAGATGTACTACTAGACAAATATTTACATATGACATTTTTCTGTTTCCAATAAATTTGAATTTAAAAATAAATGGTTTTATCAAAATCTGCGATTAATCTCTCTGAATTTAAAAAATAACATATATCTGTAAATTTTGTAGACAGAGATGTAGAGTTTTATGTACGCAAAGAGGAATATAAGAGAAACCCCTTACTATCTAACACTCCTATACTATGGAGAAAGTATAAAAATTTAATCTTTTAAACTTTTCACTATAAATCTCCACAGACGCCAATGTATTTTCATACAATTGCCCACCTTAATTAATGAAATTTTGTATTTGGAAGTACATATCTAGGCGCAATATTTGTAGAAATAAAATATTGTTCCAGCTTTTTTGGAACATCCTTTATATTAGTCATAATCGAAAACAAATTATACATATCGTAAAAAGTATTTGAATATTAGAAAGAGCAAAAGAAAAGAAAAAAAACCAACCACACATTAAAGTACTTTTTGGAGGATTTTTTTAACCACCCGATGTATATGGCTATGCTAATTTCATTTAAATCATTTTTGCAAGTTCGAGCTCAATGAGTTTTGTAAATTTTTCGCTTTTACATGTTACTTATGAAATAGTTGAAAATATATTTTGCTTAAGGATTCTTATTAAGTAAAAAGTTTTTAAATTATTTTGTAGAATCAACTTTTCCTCCGAAAGTAAACGCTTCAAATAGATTTTGAAAAAAAAAAATGTTTTTATTAATCATCTTATGCTTTTACTATGTCGAAATCTATAAAGAATGATTGATCATTAAAATTATAAAATAAGTAAGCAATACCGTTAATCATAAATTGAAATTGAAAAGCATATTTTTAAAACAACAGCATGAGAAAGAATGTAAATAAATGGCATGCAAAAAAAAAAGCGCTTATTTATTTATTTATTTTTTTTAGCAGTTCCAAATCCATAGAATACATTTTCATCACGGTGGTACAGATTCAGCTCTTACCATTTCTGCTTTGAATGACTGAATAACCATACCATTTCATGACTGAATCTTCACTGTTAAATATGGAATCCCTAAACTATATGTCCCACGATTCTCCATAGCTTATTGTAAACTATTGTATCCTTATTAACTCTAAATTTTTCGCATTTTATGACTTATGCTTAACTTTCAGAGACAGATAATACTAAAGCTATTGAGATATGATTAATTCGGTTCAAAAATTAAGAGAAAGGAAAGCAAAATTTTACCACAGTTCATTTGAGGATTTGACAGCTAAAACTGGTAGTGGCTGTTGTGTCCCAAAATTTTAGATATAAAGAAGCTAAACTAAAGGAAAACATCGACTTTCCATTAGAAACGATTGTGAAAATGCTTTTGTTTGAATAAGTGACTAAAAGTTGCTCGCAGTTTAAGCGACAATTTATAAAATCCTTTTCGATTTTACTAGATTTCATAAGCAGTACTATGCTCACTACATTAAGCCAGTAAGAAAATTCATAATTATTAAATTAACAGAAACACTTTATTTTACGAATTACTGTTAACTAAAAAAACTGTAAACTCAGTTACCGAGCAAACTATTCTGTTGTAAATACATAAACAGTATTTTTTAACTTTTTATACTCGGTACAAAACACCCTTAAATAAAATCAAACTTTAAAAAAAAACAGCACACACATTCTCGTTTCAGTTATTTTAAGTTAGATTGATGCTGCCAACTTAGCAATAATATCAATATCCACAAATCAAGATTAATCAATTTAGAGTGAGCTTATTAAGTAAAACAGCGTTTTAAAAAAGTACTTATGATTACAGTACTTTTCAATTGAAATAACATTTAAATTATCCGAAATAAAATTCTTGCTACTGACATAAATATTTATTTTGTTATATAAATGCTATAAATGTTCACAATTTGCAGTTGACCGTTGTCCTTCAAAGGAAAATATTTTATTATGTGCTATTTATTAAATTATCTGCACAATAGTTATGTAAACACTTGCAGATATTAATTTCGAAAACATTGATAATATTTCATGTTGTAAATCTTTGAATAAAAAATAACTAGATAATTTTAAATTACAACAATTTTTTAAAATTTATATAAGTAAATTGTGCGGTAAATTTACGTTCCCATTTCAACAAAACAATTCAAGCATATGAGAAAAACATGGTTCTGTATGCTAAATATTGACGACATTATTTTCCTCACTCCCTATTATTCTTTAAATTTTAATTCTCATAATATATTATCTTAACTATCATTTTATCTTAGGAAACTTATATCCACTGTTTATTATTATTTAAACGAAGAGTTCTGTCGTACAAAGAATGTAATAAGAAAACTTTTGTAATGCAGTTTCATTAAAATTTCATTTCATTAAAGTTTTATTACAAATAATGCTTTCAAAGCATAAAAACAACCAAAAATAAATAACATATATCGACAGATGATATATCTGTTTTTCTAGATATCGGAAAATAAATATCGGATGGTGTCAAAGAAAATAAATGTTGGAAATAGAACAACATTCAAATTATTTTAAACAACCTCTCATTATCCACTCGTTTCAATACTTTTGAACAAGTCTCACGATAATTTATTTTTTTCAGATTTTTTGTACCACATAATGTATTTTTTGTACAATACTTTTTATTTATTTCTTTGTTTAATTACTTTCTCTTTAATTATTGAAACTATTCCCTTTAATTATTTACTTTCTAATTATTTTATTGATGATAGTATTATATCAAATCTTCATTAAATGTAAGAAAATATGCTAGCAATTTTTACTTCATATAATATGGTGTTCATCTCATGAGCTTCCTTTTGTAAAAGAAAAAGAATTAAATTAATAGGAAAGATAGTAAAAACTTTAAGATGTTTTTTTTTTTCCATATTCATGAAAACAGCTAGGAAAAATGTTAAAGGAGTTTTTAAATAATATTATCATTAGACGCTCCCTTTTAGAAACAAATTTTAATGTATGATAATTTCTGAGAAGTCTTACTGTCCCACTACTTGTATTTAAAAAAATCAGCTATAGCAGAATATGAAATTTTGTAACTGAAGCCTTTTCTTTGCTTACCTTTGTATTAATCAGATAAATATATTTCCTCAAAATATCCTCTTTACAATTTGTTATACGTAAATTTAATACTATTTAATACTAAGCAAATTATTATATATAATTTTCATTGCATTTCTTGCTTTATTTAATATTAAGTCATTATTTATGAAACGTTTCATTCGATTGACTTCTGGCGTAACTACCACAAAATGTTCTAAACGTTATTGAATTCATTAAAGACAAACATTTGTTATGACAGTTGCATCAATTTTTCTATCTGTCAACTACAGTAGGTTGTCATCTTTGTTCAAATTTTAAAGGATTGATTTCTCAGTTTGAATATTAAAATGATTTTTTTGTACATTTACCTTCTATTATAAATACGAATACTATAAAATGATTGGCAGGCAGCTAACAATCTGTATTTGTACTTGAAATATCTGAGAAATATTTATTTGGAAAGATTATTTATTTACGTATAGAAGAAATTAAGATTATTCTAAGGATTTAATTAAGCTGGAAATGCTATCTGCTTTTTGTTTCAATATAACAGTACTTACTTGAAGGATATTTGTTTATGCAGTGGAGATTTTCTGACAGATTTCAAATGAATAGGAGCTTTCTTTCAAATTCTTGAAAGGAAATGACAAGGTTCCCGAAGGCAATCAGTAAAGAAATACAGAATTATTTTACTGTTATTTACTTATTTAGTTCGAATGGGTTTAACTGTTTGACTATTGAGTTGAACGAATCCTTACGAAATGCTCCACAGATCAAGAGTGTTAGAATTAACTAGTGGCTAAATATAGTGTGCCAGAAATTCGATTCATTTACTTGTTATGGGCCATTTCATAGAATTAAATGCTAGTAATTTTATATTATGATAATTTTAATCTATTCTCTGCCATAGATTTAATTCAAGTAAATAATTTCAGTTGAATATACATTTTATTTATAATTTTACAAAGAGCAACAACAAGATTGCTTTGTTCTTTATAACATCAAAAGAAAACACGTCTAGAAATCCGTGTGATGTAAAATGAAGAAAACGTTAACTTCTTAATAGCGAAATATTTTGCTTTTCGCATCAGATGAATTCGTAGGTTTGAACTGCTTTATTAGAAAATCCAAGTTGCAGATTTATGTGAATCTTTCAAATGATATCAATGCAATTAAATGTTATGCGTCTTGTTTTATTTTTGCATTTGACTTCTTTTTCCAAAACTTCGAGAAATGATAATCCTAAATTGATGACTGGCTCTTTTTCATTGTCTTAAATGCACAATTTATGAAAGAAATATTAAATTTCTAACAACTAGCCAGTTTAATAGAGAAAAAATCTGCAAAGATTTATCCGTTAACGATAAGAGTTGCGGATTGTTATATGTCAATAATAACTAATAGGGCTTGGAATTACATTTTTAGGAATAAAAAATTAGAGATATCTTAGTCTCATTAGAATTAACAAAGCGTTGATTAGTCCAACGATTGCAAAAAAAATGTTAATAGTTGTTTATTTAATAGGCACTTACTGATTTTGCCTCTTTTCGTATATAAACAAACTTTCTGTATAAAATACTTGGAAATGCCACTTTCCATGCTACGGCTTAGTATATCCGATAAATTTTGTCATAGGAGAAAAATTAAACAGCTTTACTTTTATAACTTTCTTTCTTTATCAGAAAATTCCAGAGAAATTGAGTCAAGATGTATATTCATATTTAATGACATTGCTTTTTCTGCTTCTTTCTAAAGGTTAACCTTTTTATGGAAAGTTGCTTATTTTAAACAGGTACAGATTCTAAAGGGGAAATAACATGTAATATTTACAAGATAATTAGGTTTCCTAGAAGTACAGATAAATCGTATCTCTTCATGTGACATATTTTTTGACGTTTCAAAATTAATTTCCTGCGCATGTACACACAAAGAGCTGCATTCAATAACGAATTTTCAGAATTTACTTATCTTTCAGAAAGCGGTTACTCATCTTCTTTACAAAATTGTTTTATATGTATCTATTTATAAATTTACATAAAATTCATCTATAAAAAAACTATCCTTAAAATAATTTCAAATATGAATCACTGAATATTTATATTTTAAGTCTTAGAAAGCTTAATAAAAGAAAAGGTGATAAGTTTAAAATTAAAAATGTATATGCATTCAAAGAAAATAATTAAAAAATCGATTATTGCTAAAATTAAGAAATTGATGAAATTTGATTAAACTTACCTTTGAGAATAAGAACTCAACTCCGCTGCTTATCTGACTTGACATATGAAATGATACGTAGTATAGCATTTGAAATGATTGCTATATTACATACCAAAGTGAGATAAAATAATTGAATTCAATAAAGAAAAAATAGATCAATCATTAAGATTAATCTCTATGGCGCTTAACTTAATTCAATTAATTATAGTTACTTAATTCAATTAACTATGGCTCTTAAATTATCATAACTATGGGACACTTAATCTAGATTACGAACAGTTATTAATAAACAAAAAGAAATGATAACGAAATAAATCCAAAACTTTTGACACATAAAAATTTAATTTCGTTTTTAAGTCAATTATCATTTTAATTATTCAGGACTTTTAAAATTCTTTGCTAAAACTTCTTAATTTATTACAAACTGACTTTATTAAAATATCCAATATTTATTTTATATTGTTTTTCTCTAAAATAACTCTACCTGTATTAATTATACAACTCAAATGATCATTTCATAATTTTAACTGCTAAACATATTTACTCTTTTCTATTTTATACTCTGAAACAATTTTTAGGGAATTTTTTGTTTCAAAGATTAAATAACTCACTCAATAATGAAAGAAACAATTAAAAATTAAAAATATAGCTATATTATATTTAAAACAAACAAAACACATATAAAAATATTTTTTACACTTTGTACACATCTCTTAAAAATTCTGTTGAAGTACCATTGAATTAAAACTGTTTTTACACTCTATGTACATTAAGTATTCGATAGCAAAAAAAGTCACTTATCTTTCAATATCAGACATTTTAAATATTAAGTCTTATATGCCACCAGTATGTACTATAAATTATTTCTGAAGCCAAATGATATGAAGTCACAGTACTTACACTAGATTTAAAATGCATATATAGTGCTCGCAGTAACACATATTGAACCGAGTCTCGAAAATGAATAAAATAATAGTCAGGAATAAAATCTAAATCGTAGCAATGAAATATGAAAATCAGTTTGAATGAGAAACTTCATCACAATAATATCTTTTCAAACAATAGTCATTTTTTGTCTAAGTCCATGTAGAAGCAATACTTGATTCTGAGGGCTATAAATTGGCACACTTCTATGTTGAGGACAAAGTTTACTAGTTAGATTTAAATTAACACGTTTAAACTGGGGGGTTTTGGATGTGTACAGCCAAACACCGGTTGTTATGCCAACAACAAGAGACATAAAAATCTTGAGTGTAAAAATCTCAACATTGGGCCGAATGGTGGAATTGACTGATAACCATGCTTCTCGAGTAGTGAATTCATAAACATTCGCACCAAGTACACAAATGGACGGGATGGTATACAAAATAGCAAATATGCCAATCCTGAACATCAGAACTTCCCACTTCTCATCTCTGTTTCCAATTTTAGATATATATTTTTTATTCTTGAATATTGTAATCACACCAGCTAATAAAAATACCACACCAACCGCAAAATAAGTGATCGATGGTATGATTACAAATCGGACCATGGCTTGAAGATCTTGGTTTCCAACATAGCAAATACCTGTTAGTTCATCAGTATCAACTGCTTGCATCACTAAAATTGCAATAGTTTTAATTGCTGGAAGAAGCCAAGCTGCAACATGAAAATAAGTACCAAAACGTTCTAGATATTCAGAATTCCATCCGAGTCCAGCAGACAGGAACCAATTCAAGGTGAGAATGACCCACCAGATGAAACTAGACATTCCGAAAAAATACAGTAATGTAAAGACGACAGTGCAGTTGATATTATCCAAGCCACCTTGAACAAGTAAAGGCTCGCCATAAGGGGAATCCCAATGGCATGACATTTCCTCTCGTCCTCCAACAAGACGAATAAAAAATGCAATACTATAAACAAAGTAACACCAACTTAATACTATAATGATCTTTTCTGGATACCGGAGGTTTTCTCCTTTAGAGAAGGATTTGATGATCGTAAAGAGAGTTGATAGGAAACATAAACAAGACCACACAGCGATCCACACTTGAGCAAATTCTTTGTTCTCTTTGGAATACAGAATATCAGCACGACAGGCAGCTGCACAACGATCGGTATTATTTATGTAGTAATATCGATCCGAAAATCGTAAATGCTTGCACATATTTCTGCTGATTGTACGTGTTGATGATACTGGGTGTTGATATCTAGGGCGGCTAATGGAATTTCCTGAGCCGCGATAAATTCCAGGACGTGACGGTCGTCTGTCTCTAAATGGAATGTGCTTTTGCTCCTCCTGTTGAGGACCTTCCATGCACATGTGTTTTTCATTGTTAACTGGTGGGAATTGACTACAGTTTAAGGCAGGTGGCCATTTGAATCCAAATTCTAGAAGCACTGGCTCACATAATCCTTGCACAGAATCGCAGAGAGATCTACAAGGTCCAATTGGTTGAGGTACTTTTTCAGTACACATAGGTGCATATACTGAACACAAAAAGAATCGAAGCCTTGAAGAACATCCATATTGAATTAAAGGAGTAAAAGTTTGTAATTGTAGATCAGCATCTCGTTGAATGTCATGTCCAACGAAATTGGGCATCCCTGTCACATTGTATCCAATATTACTGCATATTTTGATGCGAATAGGTTCACAAGTGCGAGTAATTTCCAAATACGGATCGCAAAACACAGTTCCGAAGTCCAAGAGAATAACCAACCATACCAGAAACATCTTAACAACAAAGCGATGAATTCGACTAAGAGTTTAACAGATGGTGAATGATACCATAACGTGGTTGATCGCAGTTCTAGTTTCAAATGACCACATACATTCCATCGCGAGCTCCCGCCACGAACTGGCATGCGTAAGTATCTACAACAAACATTTATCTTCTCGCTGAGCAAACATCCACTCGTTGAGCTACTGCTCCTCAGCAGGGTTGCTTTCCAGGAGACACGCAATCATTCTTCGCCAATGTCGCCAAGTTCTTTCGGATGATTAAGCTATTTTTGTGAGAAGAATCTTCGCTTGATGATGCAGGTAACGAACATTGACATTTTAAGAAGCAGATGCGGGAAAGCAGACATATATATATATATATATATATATATATATATATATATATATATGTGTGTGTTAAAAATAACTGAGAGATCGTTCTTGCATATATGACTTTCAACTTATTTATTTTCTTTGACAGTTTATCCGAGATAATGTTGTGATGAGGCGCATGATCTTTTTACATTGATAATTTAATAAAATTTCTACAAGCTCACAAAATGAAAAAAGTTTCATTTTTCGAGCATTCTTATCACTTAATATTTTTAAATGCCTTTATGAGCTGAATTACTTTAATATTATTCAAAGTGGTAGTAACACATTTTGAGGAAATAAAAAGAAGTGGAAATCTTTTAATAAATAAAAAATATCAGTTTCCTTATTTAAAACTGTTTAACTATGCGAAATATTTATTTTGAAAAGAATGTTTCTCTCTCACTCTTTTTTTTTTCGCCTTTTCAAATATTTGTAATTAAAAATGAAGCATAGGGCTTTTTATATGCTTAATTACTCATCTATAATCTCCCATGCTGTAACTGTGTTATGTTTTTGTTAGCATGTGATAGAAAATTACTATGCTTTTATGTTATATTTTAGTGTATAAAGAAAGCACAGAAAAGTAATATGCTTTTATTTTAGTATAGTGATCTTCAAACTGGCTTTTGTGGAACTCTGGGAATGAAGCGACAAAAAAAAAAAAAAAAAAATCCCTCAATATTAGAAACGCTATGTTTTTTTAAATCATTTTTATTCCGCATTTCCGTTAAAGTTCATTTGACTTTACGTTCCATTTAATTCTTTTCATTCATTCATTTTCTTTGCTTCCAATGTTTTTTGTTTAAAAAATGAGAAAAAGGAAAGGGAGAAAATTTTCTATGAACAGGACTGCAATGTAGAAAATTTGCCGTGGCCTTAATACTATGATATATGTCGTCAAATTTCTTTAATCCTACTTCTAGAATGAACGAATAATTAAGAACCGGAAAGTTGGAAAAAAACTCTTAAAAATATCAACAACAGATAATGTCTCTAAATCATCGAAAACTAACATTTCCTGATTTACCTATAATGCTTCCAATTTTGAAATCAAAACGTTTCTCTGCTAGCAAAAACAAGTATGTATATAGTATAGATATATAGCAGTATAGGGAATGTAGTATAGATAAATGTATTGCAGTTATCAGATTTCACTTGGATAGGTAACGAAGAATTCATGAGTATTGATTGTGAAAAAAATTATCATAACATGGATTAAATCCTTTAAAATGGAAAATCAAATGGTGCCACACTATCTTGATCTAAGCATTAAAAACATTGAATATTTCGAATACAGACGAGACAAAATCAATAAAAGAAAAAAAAAAAAGAAAGAAAGAAAGAAAGAAAATTTTCAAATGCTTATTTCCTATTAACCGCATCTTTTATGGGGCTTCTTTCTGAATAATTCAGGCTATTACTAATGACAGCTAGGTATACCCGACTGATGAAAAGTTGATAAATACGTGCATTAAATATGTGATAGCCTACAAATTTAGCTAAGAATATCTAATGGAAATTGATATTTGGCCGTTTTCTAATAATAATATCGCGCGACGAATTGAGACAATTTCTCAATTTTGTGAAGAAGGATTCTCGATTAAATTTTTCGCCTATTCATCTTATCATGTCTTTGATGAATCTACGAATATTGTAGATGTAGCCATTTTGATAGTCTTTGTTCATTTTGTTTTGAGCTCTGCAATTCAAAAAGATATACTATTATGTAAATCTATTTCAGAGCGAACTGCAGAAGAAAAAATATTCTAGCTATTTAATTATTACATAAACCAGAATGAACTTTGCTTGGATAAATTGCACGCATTTGCATAGATGGAGTTATTGAGCTCTTAACAAAAGTGCAGTATCTCGAATAATGGCAATCATACCATATATCAAACATACGCGTAGTTATCTAAATCACTATACGTTTGTGATGACACATATATTCAAGGTATTAAAGACGTGTTATATGATATCGTAAAAATGGTAAATTCCGTAGAAACAAGACAACTGAATTCAAGAATTTTTGCTTTATAATGCGAACTACCAAGAGAGCATAAAACCCTGTTTTTATACTCAAATGATTGTTGAAAGGGAAAATATTGAACCATATTTTAGAGTTAAAAAATAAGTTCAATTTGCTATCCATAGATATATTGAAAATTGAAGAAAAAAATTAATTCATTTTTTAAAATTAATTTCTAAATTAAATATATGTTCATTATATATTGAATAGGAGGTCATGTTTGCTTTGCATTTGTAAGCACTTTTTTGGGAAAATGAAAGTAAAGAAAAAAAAATGAGTTAAAATTGCACAACATTGATTCAAGGCTTATGGCGAGGAATTACTGTCAGTTAAAAAACTATGGGAGAATATTTTTCTACTGAACAAACAATGTATGAATCTATTAAAAAAATCAATTTGTGTATAATGTCAAGTCAAATGAAGAAAAGGAAAGTGAAATACCAATGAAGGAAAGGGAACAACTTATCAAAATATTCAAAGACATAATGGTGAAATCTAGATTCGATCATACACATTTTTTTGAAGTGTTTTACTTTTTTGGTTACAAATATAAGCAAAACACTCAAAAATTATCCGTAAGAATATTATTATTTTCATACCATTTATAATAACATATTTATGTGTAAAATCACATGTGGCAGTGAAAACAAAATACAGGAACAAGCTTAATGTATAATACGAAATGAGTCCCAGAAACATCTCTCAAATTTCAATTGTAAGTGGGGGGGGGAGGAAATTAAAGTACATTCCACACACTTGATGCGATGATGTAAGAGTCCGTAACACCAATCGTATGAATTATGCGATTATTAAGTTAATAAATGAATAAAATCAATTGTATCGGTTTTCTTTATTGTCATTACTACCAGCACCTTTAAAATGTAATGTTTAATACGCAGATATTTTTGGAGAAGGGAATAAGACTCCGCCAAAAGATTAAATAGTTCTAACGGTGCCGTCAGTCTAAAACACTTGAAGACCACTATGTTAATGGGTAAAGAAAATGAAGAAAAGTGTTATGCTTTCATTTTAGTGTATAAAGAAAGTGTTGTGCTTTTACGTTATTTATGTAAATTGATATGAATATGAAAAACCCTAAAATCAAGTTTATTACATATCGCTCAAATTTTGAAATAAACTGCTGAAAAAAAAGTATTACTAGTTCTGATCCTTTCATTTTCAGTTCACCTCAAAAATAACAATTGCTCGAAAGAAGAGCTAAAATTTAAAAGGATTCTTGTAGAACTTGTATTTTCAAGTTTTCGTTCAAAATCTTAGTTGGTAAAGGTCGCGGTGACCTCGTTGCCGAACCTTGGCTGAGGAATAAGCAGGTCCTTGAATTTCATGAAAGGGCCACAATGTATATGGCAAAAATGCACATTAAATCAATCGATGGTCCAACATCCGCCTTCCGGTAAGGTGCAAAAGTTATAAGAGGCATTTCCGGCCCACCCCTTTTTTGTTACTGATCCAGAGTTCAGCACTATAAAGTTTCCATTTTTGGTAGGAATTATGCAACTTTACTGTACATTATTTGTAGTAAAAACCTTGAAAGAATTTTCCAGTCACTAACAATAAATGAAATATTTAATGTACTGATTTCACCAGTTTTTACTTCATATGAAATCGCATGACATTTAGAAACATCATCAAAGATCGTCTACTCCTTTCGAATCCATTTTCGAGAGATATTGCAATATAAAACTTAAGCAGAATCCCAGCCTTAACAACAAGACTGATTTCTTTAATTAATCTCCCATTTTAAAAGCATAATAAAGCAATCAAAATGCTCTATCATTACCATACAATTACAATTTAAAATAGCATTTTCTTTTGTTTGATAACACCTATTTCATCAAAATTGATTGACATGACTATATTAATACAATTAATGAAGTCAAAGAATGCAATTAATAAAATTAATTTATCAATTTTATATAACTTCAATGAACTTCACCTTATAATAATAAGGGTATAATAAAAATATAGCTACAATAATATAGGTCAAATCTACGCAGTAATGACATGGCATACTAATTGGCGAGCCATATTTGGAAGTGCCGAAATTGTCACGTTAAAACGATCGAGTTGTTAAAACTGAGGGCTGTGCCAAAGTTTTATTTTGCGTTGTATCTTGCAATGGAAAGGAAGGGTATAGACGATCATCGATGACGTATCGAAGAATCGTAAACATTCATATGAAACAAAAACCTTCGAAATCAGTAGAATGATCTCCATAGATAATGTACCTTGAGATAATTCTCTTTCATTTTCTCCCGAAAATGGAGTTCGGAAGAGGGCAAGTGACCATTTATGATAGAAACTTTCATAGAAACAAAAAAATAGCAAAATTGGATCAGTGGTTGGGTGGCAGTTTCTTTTACTTTTCTCATTAATTTCAACATGCAAATAATATAATATCAAATGAAATATGCGGAGACGATACTGGACACGAATTTTCATATTATTATTTAAATCTTATTATAAAATTATTGCCAAAACAAATGAAAATAATTTACTTACTATTAATTTGGACTATTTAATGATATTTTAAGAAAAATGAATTAAAATTAGGCTAATTAAGGGGACGCTACATGAAATTAAATCATTCAAATCAATTGTTAAACAACTTTTCCAGTGAAATTTGGATTGTTTGCTAAAGTATAATAATTCAATTATAGTTATTATTCTAGCATTTTTGAAAAAGTGAATAATTACTTATTCGAAATAAAATTAATATTTAATAAAAATTTGAGTATTGGTATAAAACTTTCTTAAGTAAAAGTATTTATCCAAATATTTCGTCTGGAAAATATTTTTTTAATAAAAGATTGTACTTTTCAATTCCTTAAGTTAAAAGAACTGTGGTTTCTTTTAAAAGTAAAAGTTGTCGTGAACTATAAAAGAAAATATCCATATGATCCAAAATGCATACAAATCTCTTCAGTATTTCAAATTTTCAAAAAGCTTTTTTCCTTAAGTTCGATAGGCGTTAAAAAGTAACATTTTTTCTTTCTTTCCTTATAGATTCGGTAAAAATTGAACCAGGGGAAACCAGCTGAAAAATGTCCATATATTCACTGTGTTATCCGAACCCTCCAGTTTTGTATAACATTAGTACTTTAATTTTCCTTAACAATTTCACCAACAAGAAATGAAAATAGTCGATGACAGTCACAATCTACACAATTTTTTATCCATTGTATTGATTTCTAACCGAACAACAAAAACAGTTGGTAAAAGGCGCCATCTGTTTCACTTGTTGCCATGTCCTTTATTCTACCAAATATAGTACAAATTACTGGTTGAATGAAAGACATCTGAATCAGATGTTCGACATTCTACAGTTTAATGTCGTCGGCATTCTTCGCATTGATTTCTTATCTGAAATCTATAAACAATCGGTAAAATATAACACCAGATTCACTTGTCGTCATGCTGGTTATTCTGCCAAAGCAGCGTCTGAATGAACGACAACTAAATCAGATGTCCAACATTACGCTGACTTAACCACTGTTAAATAGACAAATTAAAAGAAAACTCGCATATTTCGAATGTTTACTATAAAATAACTTGAAGATGGATTTAAATTATCAGATTCTTTGATTTGCTGCTCGACATCTTTCTCCCAAACGATAAAGATTTTTAGCAATGAAACTTTTAATTTATCCCTCACAATTACTTGAATTTCTTACCAAGAGGCAAGCTGACTACGACAAGAGGTCAATTGCTTTCCCCCTTATGCACCTATTGTCATCGCCCTTTTATTAATCTAACTATAGCCAAGAAAAATAAATTCGATCAAAGCGGTCAAGCAAATAAAATTTTTCAAAAAAAACATACTTTTATTAACATATTGAAAAGATGAATTATTTTTATTTCAAATATTTTCTACTATTTATTTTTAAATATATTTCATTATTCATTATACTAAATGTTATGGATTACTAAGATTGATTTTTTCTTTCTATTCACCAACAAATGGTACATCAGATATAGAATCGAAATTCGATTAAATTAAAGGATTAATTAATGATTAAATTACAAAAATATTAAAACTGCGTATTTTCACTAAGAGCACAAACAAGTACAGAATTTCAAAACTTTAGCGCATAATGTGGAAAATTTTTTGAAAGACTTCAAAAACATGGAAAATATGGCGTGTCATTGTAATTCCAGTAAGGACAAAAAATATTATATAAAAAATTGAATGCGATGTTATTAATGCGATGAATGAAGCATTGTTCACATTTCAATAAATTCCTTTTGATTTAACTGGGGTTTTGTATTATTATTTTAAAGTATTATACTTTTTTAAAAAGTTTGCAGCGGCATGGTAGAGCATCTAAAGTTCCTTAGTTCACCTATCTCTGTTCTAGGACATAAGGAAGGGAGCAAAAATCGAATGAAAAATTCCATCTTTGCAAATATAAAAGAAATCAAGTTAAATAAAAATATTTTAAAGGATAATAACGAGATTTTATGCCATTTTTAGCTATGCTTTCTCTAAAAGTCATGATCTTAGAGATAAATATAAGTGGTTCAATGTACAAAATATTCCGTTTTTATTAGATTGTAAAAATAACATTTTTTCAAAAATTCGTGTTATAAATTTTAAATTTAAAGTGACTTCTTTCCAAATGATGCATAATTATATAACACATATGCCACCTTTTTTATTCTTCAGGGCATATTCTAAAATTACCATTTAATACCATCTAAAAAGTATTGAAAAAATCTTGTTCATTACCTGCAAAGAAAACTGAAGACGAACCCTTCTTTGTCCTACGTTCTCTAAAGAGACTCGTTCTCTATAAAATTATTTCTCACATGTATATTATGCAAATTAAAAGTTTCTGGAATGTTATATACGTATTTCATGAGCGCATATATATATATGCGGAGGTCACAAAAGTCACGGGATGACAATATACAAATTGCAGTAGTATAGCCTACAAAATATATAAATGGGCAGTGCATTGGCAGGGTTTCATTTGTTTTCAAGTTATTTATATTAACCCCTTACCTGCCGAGGATAACTTGCGAGATTCGGTCCCCAGTGCCCCGTATATATATACGTATACAGTTGCAAGATGTATATATACGCCAGGGGCAGTTAACGCATTGACTTAGGGAGACGTATATATACGCCCGCGGCAGGCAAGGGGTTAAAAGATTTCTGACGTGATTATGGCTGAAAAACGGGAATTAACAGATTTTGAACGCGGATTAGTATTTGGAGCTAGAAGCATGGAGCATTCCATTTCGGAAATCGTTAGGAAATTCAACATTCTGAAATTCACAGTATCAAAAGTGGGCATAGAATACCTAGGCGTAACCTCCCACCTTGGATAACGCAGTGGCCGACCGCTTGCACTTAATGACTGAGATCAACTATATTGTCATTGAAATAGAGAAATAATGCATTTAAATAATCTTTGAATTCATTTACTAACTAAAAAACAATAATAATTTTCATTGCATTTTGTATTATCATTTGTATTATTTTATCGCCTCATTTAAAAATAAAGGAGGAAATAGGATTCACTTCCTTTTGTATATGTTATTTTCTATCATTAATTGATCGATTTCAAAAAGTAATAATGTTCGATAATGGAAAGGTGAGGTTTCATATTTTGTTTTCTGGAATTTTTAATAAAATGTTTGAGATGTTATTTGGAGAGTTGTTTTTAAACTTAAATGTAATGCGAAAAGGAATTTTAATTATTTTTTATAAATGATAACCGTATATCACAAACATTCCGCTAAATAAATATTCTTTTTAATTTAGTAATTAAAAAACTACCATATTTCTAGTCACTTTTGAGGGGGAAATTACAGCTGTTATAAAAGCGGCATAATGCATGTTTTATGTTGTTTATTTTATACAACAATTTTGTGAATACTATATTGATTGGAAATGATTCATTTTATATAAATAAAAATGATCAAAAACTTCTACAATAAAATTCCATTGAGGATTTAAATAAAAATTCATGATTTAAGTTTGAAAGTAAATTACTAATATAAAATCAAATGATCACTCACATAATTATGAGGAAAAAAACCTTTTTAAAAAATTTCTTAATATTATAGCAATGGTTTCTCATGCAATAATATAAGCCTTTAACTTTTTTTCTTTCAATAATGAAGCCAATGATCTAAATTTAATTGCTGTGATATTAATCTCTTATTGATCTCAAACGGACTTTTTCCCAACTAAGGACTCGTTGCATTGATTAGCAAAGCAAGATGCCTGCACCAGGGGCATATTTTCTACTCAAAGAACTGCTTCAGGACCCGTCCTCCATACAGGAATCTATGGCAACTACAAATGGACTTATGAACCATGCATAGTAAATTTCTTCTAATAATAAAGATGAATGTGTATGCATGGTTTGGCTCTCTACAGACCAAACTATTCAACCAAGAGCTCCCAAATTTGGAACATATATACTTTGTAGAGTGGGAATGCGCACCTAAGATGGACTTTTTGAAGTTTTAATTAGAATTTTATTTAATTAAAAACTAGTCAAACTTATGAAGTCTTTATGTGATAATTCCCCAAAATATTACAGCATAAAAACTATTTTCATACCATCTAAAAGTTACAAAAATTATATTTTTATTAATATCAATTTAATAACCAAGAAAAGATTTTCCTAATTTTTGATCATTTTTAAAAACAATATTTTTTTCACTGGTTTTTAATAATGCATTACATTATTGCACTGAAATTCAATATCTTATCCATATCATCAAATATTTAATAGAATGATTTTCTTCCATTATTTAAAGCTAAAGAAGAAGGATATTATTAAATATCTATGTAGTTATATATGATGAAGTAAGTAGCGTTACAACACCACGAAATTTAGATGACAGATAAATGGATCGCTTAATTTAAGGCTACTACACGATTTTAATATATGTTACAATTTGATGCTTAAGGTATTTTTCGGTGGGAATAATGAATATTAAGTTATACATAAGAAATATAATTGAAAGAAAGCACATTCAATATTCCCGGTGAACTAGCTATTGTCAAATGCGGCTGGTATAAAATAAAGAGTCAACAGCTCCGAGCATACAATTGGAGAACTTCGATGTTAGCAAGCCAAATAAGCATTAATAATTCTAATCCAATAAAAATTATCAAAGCAGCTATAAAATTAGAAAATTGAAGTTAAAAATATTTACACTGCATTTGAAGGGCAAAATGCGGAAAATTGACTTTTTTTCACAAATTCACAGATTTCTTATTTTGCCAACATTTTAATGAACAACATCGTTGAAACGCATTACTAGGGCTTCATTCACGATGATTTTTAATGAATTATTTTACATATTAGACCGATCATTAAAGAATTATTAAATTCATGAAAAACATATTATGAAAGCATCATTCAAATTTTTATGATATTTTTTCAGCATGTGGTTCCATATATCATTTAATAATGTATTTAGTAGAAAAATTTGAATTTAAATAAAATACGACACAGATATTTATAGTAATAAATGATCAATCAGTTGAAATATTTAAATATTTCTTTAATAGGAGGCTCTCATTTTTATGTACTCTGTTCCTACTGTAGATCATATACAAAATGAGAAGTTATATAACAGATACTTTTAACCTATTTTAGTAAAAAAGATGCAAAGAATTAAAAATGAATTAAAGAGAGGCAGTAAGATCTAAGTATGTCATAGCAATTTGTTGCACTGTTGATCGATGCTTTGAGGCCGATATATCATGTCATTTATACGGATGCATAACATCCGGATT
The DNA here is from genome assembly GCA_026543865.1 of Argiope aurantia. Classification (NCBI taxonomy): domain Eukaryota; kingdom Metazoa; phylum Arthropoda; class Arachnida; order Araneae; family Araneidae; genus Argiope; species Argiope aurantia. Next base: position 160,528 of record JAPMOR010058754.1, on the reverse strand, counting down.
TGGGACTTTCTGTTACTGTTCATTGAATTTCAGGACAGTTTCATAAACATCTAACCTATTCTTATTAGTCATTTTAGTATTACAACCACACTTAGCTATTAAGAAGCAATTTCTTTTTAAGTGGAAAGAATAATGCACTAATTAGTGCGGATTGACTGCATTCAATATATGAATTAAAAATAAATATACCAAAAACTGATGAAACCCAATATATTTCGATTAATGTAAGTCGTTGGACTTCAGTAAAGTAAAGAATCTAAAATTCAAATGCTAGTTATCCAAACTGCTGAAGAAATTTTCATTTGTTTCGGCGAAGTTACAATATTTGTAAGAAAAGAAATATCATTTCTCATTCATTTTCTTCAAACGTTTTTATCTAAATTCATTGAACGTTACTTTATTTCCCATAAAATCCAATAAAATTATCCAAATCAATACAAAAAGCGTGTCAAATTTCACATCTGAAATAAGGCTTAAAGTATTTCAATCTCTTTCAGAACTTGATATTATCAGCCACATAATTGGCTTCAAAGGACCATAGCCTGATAATTTTATGATGTGCACATATGTCGCGGTACACAAAATTATAGAATCCTAACAAACAGTGGATAAACAATAAGCACACGATAGTGGCATTTGACTTTTGACAGAGCATTTAAATGGGTAGGTTATTATGCATCCGTCTTGCGTGACACGGCTTAAAATTCGGACTGTCTCAGCTCTCACCCCTTTGTGAATTAAGGATGTGGTAAGTAATCGGAGGTCGGAAGTCTTTCCTATATACGTATTGTTACAAGAATCTAATTTCTAGCTACCTTGTGTCATATAATGAAAATGTGTGAGTTTTATATTAAGAGAAAATGTAAAAATATAGTTTAACTTTTGCTAGACCATAACTTCTTCGAACCCCTTCAGAAATTTTCTACCATTTTCAGTAAAAAGAAATACTTGTTCATCTAGTATTAGTAAACTCTATAATAAAATCTTACGCAGAAGGATTAAAATATTTAATACGGAATTACAAATACTTCTAGGTTCAAGTAAAAAACTCTAGAATTTTATATTTCAAAAGTATATTTATAAAATAAATTTATTGCATACATAAAATACAAAAAATTTCATAAGTTTTTATGATGGTGTGTTCCTTGCTATATGTTACCTTTTATCCAGAAAGTTGTGAATTTTTATAGGTCTCGTAATGCTATCTATTCTACTAAATACAAATTTCTTGCTCTTTCTGAATTTTTCCTTGTAACAAAATCGAATTGGAATTTTTCTGATATTTTGTTAATACATTTCTTTCATTTAAATTTTGGATTTGGCTTGCACTGATGGCACGCATTCTTTCTTTCTAACTCCTCCAAAGCTTTCTAACTCCTCTTCATTCGGTCATTGTACTGCTGATATCAGAGAGTCCATTTTGAATGAGAATGTGTGATATCTTTTTCTACAAAATTTTTCATTTGATTACCTTATTTTTATCCCATTACCACAAATTTAATATACTCAATAATTATAACACTTAGACAAATTATATTATTTTAATTATCAATGTGTATTTTATTTAGCTTTATTGTATCTTTTGTTCATGATCGTTTGGAGTATGTCCTACCAGTTGGTAGGGTAAATTTTGGTCACTTGATAAAGGGGGTCATGTGTTTCCACGTGATGTTTTCAATGTTATTGCGATTATTCTGTTACTAATAAAAATTGATTAATTTAATTTAGTTTTAACATCACAACTGACTACCATTGCATAATCTGTTTCCACTTTTTATATGTAATTTTTGAAAACTTCTATGAAAATTTGGTGATATAATTATCTAATGGTGATAATTCTGATACTCGTTTCTCATTTTTGGAACCTAACTCCGTTTAGTATTCTCTCCCATTACCTCGCTCTTTACTTTCATATTTTTATGCTTCACCGTACGCGTTTGTATATTTTGCAAACCAGAGACAACGACTCTTCAAGAATAGGGAGGTCAGTAGCTCTGATTGGAGATTGCTTCCCCTTCCTTCTTCCGCCGGCTAGAAATTAAAGTTGCATCGGTGAAAATCTTTATCACATAGGAAGGAGCTGCATATCAAAGAATCCATCTTCATATCTTCAAGTAATCCTCGAAATATACTAATTTTCTCCGACTTTGACAGCGTGGTTAAAACGATTAAGTCAGTGGAATGAGTCAGCTGTCATCCGTTCAGCTTGCGCTACATTGGCAAAACAACCGGCTTAAATCTGATGTTGTATTATACCAAATTTTTATAGTCGCTCGGCTAAGGAATCAACGGAATGAATGTCGAATATAATTTTATTAAGTTTGGTAAGCAATCCAAATTTGAATTGGAAAGGTCCGTATAGCATCCATTTAATTAGTTATAATTTATACATTTAAAATTTTAATTCATTTAGCTTAAAATATCGTTCAATAGTCAAAGTTCAATAATAAATTAATAATTATTTTCACTTGTTTTGGCTATTATTTCATTTTTTTATCATATTTAAACAGTAATATGAAAATTTGTGTCCAGTATTAGTTCATAACAGTTCATCTGATATCACGTTATCTATATATTCAAAATAATGAGGTAAGCCAATGAATAAGTCAGCCAATCCCAACCTCTTCTCCTATTTCGCTAATGTTTGTTTCTATAGAAGTTTATGTCCTCTAGATGTCATCAAAGCTCTCTCGCCCTCCTTCGCCCAGCACTTTTGACAGAAAATGAAGAACGATCGCACTGTATACTGTCTATGGAGAAAACCATCACAGGGTTCCCAGACACAACCATTATATTGATTTCGAAGGTTTTTGCTCCTTATGAATGTTTATTATTTCTTGATATATCATCAATGGTCGTAAGCCATTTCCTCTCTATTTCGACAGATATAGCAAAATAAAACTTTGACACAGACTTCAGCCTTAACAACTTTGTTAATTTCGCCAATTTCGCAATTTCGCCACTTTGAAATAGAGATATCCATTCACAAAGATCCGTTATTGTTGCGTAATTTCTGTTTATATTATTGTAATTATACTTTTATTATACCTTTGTGGTGATAAGAGATAGTTCATCGAAGTTATTCGACATGACTAAATTAATCTCATTAATTCTAACCACCTTCAGTGACCTCATTAATAGTGTTAATACAATCATGGTGACCAATTTCGATAAAATGCATGTTATCAAACAAAAAAAATGCTGTTTTAAATTGTAACTGTATAGTAATGATCGAGCATTTTGATTGCTTTATTATGCTTTCAAATTGGCGAAATTAATTAAAGAAATCTGTCTTGCTGTTAAGTTGGGGACTCTGCCTAAGTTTTATATTGAAATATCTCACGTAAATTGATTCGAAAGGGGTAGACGATCCTTGATGATGTTTATAGGTGTCATGAGCTTTCATATGAAGTAAAAACTGGTGAAATATTTCATTTTTCATCGGTACATTAAATATTTCATTTATTGTCTGTGACTGGAAATTCTTTCAAGGATTTTACTACAAAGAATGTACAGTAAAGTAAAGTTACATGATTCCTACCAAAAATGGATGGTACTTGAGCATAGGGATCCATTGATAACCTACTTAAATTTCATTAATTTTCATAAGAAATGAAAATTGCCAAAATCGTGTCCAATAGTTTTATTTGAGAGACTGGTTCTTTAATTTCACCAATTACTTTAAATTTACAGATGGTTGGCAAACAGCTGATCACCATAGGGGCTAGTTGATTCATTATTTTTTTATCATCAGTCGTATATAATTTCCCCCACACTGTACAAATATTTAATTATTAAAAATAATTATTAATTTTAGTGGGATTAGCTTCATATTCGTTTAAATATTAAATTAATTATTGTGCGTTAGTTTGGCTATAAATTAGACCAATGTTGCTCATCCACGTCAGAGATGCTTTGTTTCCACATTGGAAATTCCGCTGAATTGTAAACATGTTGTTTTAGAGCATTTTCATATAAGGAAATTGAATATAAAAATTTTAAATCGGCTACTCAATATCAGTATATTTGATGAACAAAAGGAAAAAGATAAAATTTTGGTTCCGTATTTCAGTCGTTGAAAAATTCATTTTTTCAAAGAATGAAATTTTTGAGTTGAAACTAGCTGCCAATATTGGCAGTAGAAGTGAGAGAAACTTATCTGCAACATCATTGAGAAACAAGCTGATTTCGTAGATTCGTAACTACTTTTTTTAATAGCAATTTTAAATCCAGTGCAAACATTTTTAAAAACTGACGCCAGAAATCAGAAGCTCACATTAACAAAAGGAAAAATCTTTTTTTTTTTTTTTTTTTTTTTGTGTGTGTGTGTGTGTGTGTGTGTGTGTAAATCTTTTCAAGCTTTGAAAAATAAGTGTTGGCCATATGAAGGGGAAGTGTTTAGAAAGGTACCGAAAAGGAGAAAGATAAGTATCGCAAATTAGGTCAAACCTTTATAATATTTTCTGAAATAAGACAAGAGTATTGGCTTATTGACACTATTGCTTTACATCGTATTTTTTTAAAATTGGACAGGCTTACATACTATAAAATGTTTAAGCCTCCTCGGCATTACACTTAAGGGATGACTGCTACATGTATGCTAAAGGCATGGAAGACTTTCAGGTTAAGATGCTCGTTAAACAATTCTGGATCGGTAAGCAATGTATCTGGGAGTGAACAAAATTTCTTTTCCTCTGATGCTGTTCTAGTTTAAGGACTGACTAAATATGAAGACAATAAGCAGAGAAAATTTAAGAACACGAATGGTGATACTGTTGCAGTTGGAATAAGATGAAAAGTCAATTATAAGCCATTAATGCGCGTAATTGTTCCAGAACCTGATTGTGCAGAGGTGAATATATCTTTACAGTTATGGGCCTGGTACATTTTGCAGTTGTGGGCCTCTGAAATAGAAGAAAATTAAATAGGAGAATGAAAGAATGGGCCTACAAAATAAAAGGTTTGTTCAAATATTTTGAAACCAAACGAATTGGTTTGGTTGGTGCAAAATTAGATAGTGAGTTCTATGATATCTATATATAAGGAAAATGGAGAATTAGTCTTGGAATTTGACACTACAGGCTTTGTTCTCCTGGTCAGCTTGATAATATTGATGTGTGTTGTCCTATGCCTGATAAATCTTTAGGTATAAATAGTTAATTTGGTGCATTCAAATATGAATTTTTTAAATAAATAACTATCTATCTAACAAAAAATAAATCTGGGATAAAGAAAGGTTATTTAAATTTCTTTTCTGAGATGCGGAATGCAGGCTACCTGTTAAAAGAATTTTTAATTGATGGAAGTGGGGAATTTAAAATTTCTGAAGCTCATCAATTCAAAAAGAAAGTCTGAGCCAGCAAACATCAATACTTGTACTCCAGAACCGAATAGTGTGATGGTGAGAGGGAATAGAATCCTAGTAAAAGCACCTAAGCCTTTACCTGAAAAATTGTGGAATGAAGTTGTAAACACTGCTGCGTATGCTCTAAGTAGAATAAGGCCTATTTCAGAACCAGAAATATCTACCTATAAAATTTGATTTAAAAGAAAATTTTGTGTTGACTACTGTGGTATTCATATAATGAAATAACTATTTTTTTTAAAATTTTGTGAATATATTTTTTCTGTTGATTTCAAGTTATTATTTTCACTTTGATAATTTGTTTTGATATAATAAAATAGTTATTTTTAAGTTAGGTAAATATTATGATGTGATGAATAATGATGTGTTTTATTCAATTTTGGTAAATTAATATGCATGATAATCTTTTTATTTAAAAAATGATACTCTTTTAATTTTAAAAACTGTAGCTGTTGATTTGAGAGAAATTTAAAGTTTTTATGCACCTTTTTTTAAAAGAGTTTGCTTTAAATGAATATTTTCTATTTAATTATGAACAAGCGTTAAAAAATAAATAAATAAAATAATAATAAAGCAGTCGACATTCTGTCCCTTCTAAAACGCTGTTTATCAGATTCTCAAGCACTTATCGGTCATGAGAATATTTCCGTAATCATGTGTCCTGTCCAACTTAAATGACGCTTAATATGCATAACGCATGCTATTTTTTTCTATTGTGGTGCATTGAATGATTTGTGTAGGTTTTAATTTATTGTTAGTGCGATTTAGCATAATTTCAAATTTATCAATTAAGTAATCATTTCACCACACTAACAAATAAATTTTAGCCCTGAATGCTTCATTCATATCCCAAATCAGGAAAGAAAGAAATTCAATAAAAAGGCCGTTAAAGGCTTTTTTTTTGGTTGCCAGATAAGAAGTATATCGTGCTATCAAGAGAAGTTTATTCAAACATATAATGAAACAGATGGCAAAAACATGACACTGTGTATTTATTTTAAAGTAAAAAATGTCCAACATGACCACCACCATAAGATATTAAGCAAGTGAGGCACGTCAATACTCTTATTACAGCTGAGTGTAACAAGTCTGCGTCAATGACATCGAGGATCCGTCAAATGGCATCTTTCAATTCCACTAAAGTGGATGAGGAGCCCCATTACACACAAGGCTTTAAGTATCCACGCATTCAGAAATCTGTCTGAATCAAGTCTGGTGATCGTGAAGACCTCTTAAACTTACAATCTCCTCTTATCACTCTGTTTTCAGTGAAAGTGTCCTACAGGAAATGTCTTCTGCAATAACTGTACAGGTTTTCCAGTCGGATACAGGACAACTCTTTTCAAAAATTAAAGGCTCGGTGAAACCATGCCCAATAGTCACGTGAGAAGAAGGCAGTGGTTTGGTCAGGCATTCAGTAAGATTTGACGCCGCTCAGATACGATTGTTTTATGTATTGACATTCTGCAGTGAAAAGTGGGCTTCAACCGTCCACATGGCATTCATCAAACATTAAGAGTTATGTTCCATTTGTGCCAGTACTTCTATGAAGCAAAGTTTAGTTTTTCATCTGTATCTGAAAGTAATAACTGATGAAGTGCCTATATCTTGTACGGATATAGATCCATGATTCCGCACAGAATGCATGGAACCGCTACTGCTACCCTCCGTTCATGTCTCGGCTAACAATTCTTCCATGACGTTTCTTGTAACACGGACGGGATTCGCGTTCATGGATGATCTGTCACATCGTATAAGATCCTCCAAATTCCCCTTTCCTCAAAACATCGTACTAAATTCAGAATCCCATTCAATCAATTTTTTTTAGGCTTTAGTTCTTTTTCAGTATAAAACTTCCGTAATGAAATAATGACTGTGGATTCACCCTCCTTATACAAATACTTAACTACAAACGAATTTATTAACGATAGAATTCTGCCGGGATCGAATGACGAATCTATTTCCTACTAAATATTTTATTGCCAGCCTGAATTGCATAAAACCTCTCAGTATGGCATGTCAGTGCCCTCTTCTGGTTACTTTTGGAATTATTTTTTATAAATAGGGATAGGAAACAAATGTCCTGTTCATATTCACGTAAACCGGAATTTTTTCTAGCTTCACTTTTTTTATTATGGATTTTTGAATTTTACATGAATTTATGGCACATTTTTATATCCAAACATGTGTTTAGACTTATTTTAAACTAGCCGCCTTTGGCGACCAGCCGGTTCGCCAGTATTACCGCTCTCTACAATTTTCAATTAAATATTTTAAGTAACTGGTCTCTTAAAGGATTCTCAAACAAAACATTTTTCATCTTCAAATTTTGATAGTCATACCAAACTTATACTGTTTAGATCGTTTCGTTCAATTTACTATATATATTTTACTAATTTGTTGTCATTTCCGGCAAAACTTCAACTTTAATTTAAAATGTAAATGATGAAATTGCAATTAATATTAAGATATTTTTTAATAAAACGAATCGTTTTATTTTATTAGCATCTTTATTGTTATTTATTAATTATTATTATTATTGAATGTGAGTATTGTAAACAGAATCGTTCGGTATTTAAATCTTATGTTAACTACAAAATATTTTTCATAATTTATGTAATATCTCAAACAATAATTCAACAAAAATTTCTGAGATTCAGCATAAAATTCAGTTTTTAGTTTTGCTTTCAAAAGGATTGAAATGAAATCAATAATAATATTTTGTTCCTGCCTATAAATATATTTCAAAAATTATGAAGTCTAAATTTAATGCAGTAAGGTATCATATTCTGAGAAATATTCTGGACACACCTAATTTTAAATAAATGAATGAATGTTTCTATTTTCCACGATCAACTAAGACTTATTTATGAAGTTTTAAATGTTAAAAATTAGAAAAACTCAACATTTTCATAATCTTAGGCCAATTAAGCTTGAGAAACCTGCGCGTTGATTGGCGTATTTTCTTAGAAGCGATCGATGGAAAATCTAAAATTATCCTTTTTTTATTGAATAGTGATATTCAAATTTTCATAAATCAGTCAGTTTAAGTGATTTAAAATTAACTCTTAAAAGTCAGTGATTTAGTTGATTGGAAATTAACTCTATGACCACCATAAAATCTGTGCTTTCTCTTGTGATGTATGCATTCTCTTTAATATCCGCTCGAATAAAACATCACATACAAAAGTACTACATAGAACAACACACATCAAAAGAAAACATAACATTTCAATAGTTGCCAAAGAATAAAGAGAGAAAAATGCAATTAATAAGCAGAGACTGGAAAATGAAATTATCTGAAATTAACCACACGCGCAGACGATATTTACAAAAGTAAAAATATTCAAACCTGAAAAGGAAAATATATGAGTTATTCCATCAATAAATGCCATAAGTTTGTTTACATCTTCATTATTTTATGATTCATTAAACATCAAAATGGGTCCGGGACTAAATAAACACCCTGTATAGAGAGTGTAAAAGATCATAAAATAATTTTTCTTGAATTTATTCTTTAGAAAAAATAATATTTCATATTTGTTTCATTTCCTACAAACACGTGCGAAAATTATATTTTTGCAGATTTCATTTCCAAAAAGATTTAATTTATTTTTAATTGGAGCTTTAATCAATGTGATGGCAACACTTTAAAAAAGGCTAATTTTTTCCCATGAAGGCGAAACGTGCTTAATTTTTATTTTTATTTTTTACGAAAAAAATTATTGAAAAACATAGTTAAAATATTTATTTAAAAATTCATTAAAAATAGAAATTTAATTTTAAGATCAAAACATTAGTATGATTTAAAAGATAAATTTTTGATCTTTAACTTGATGTAAAAATCTTTTTTGTGCGGTAATATTTTCGGAAGTTATAGCAGAAACACGTCAAAATTTCGCTTAATTTTTAAATAAATAAAATTCTAGTTAAAAATTCGAAAATATAATCCCCAGGTGCACATTCCCGGCCTCCAAGGTATACACGTGCCAAATTTGGTAGCTGTAGGTTGAATGGTCTGGCCTGTAGAGCGCCAATACACACACACACACACACATTGAGCTTTATTATAAGTAGTATAGATAGATATAGATGTATATCCGGCTATGAATATAGGAAAAATGTTGAATATAAATTCATACAACTGCTTTTAACGTGTGTGTGTGTGTGTGTGTGTGTGTGTGTGTGTGTGTGTGTGTGTG
>JAPMOR010058754.1:90047-150951 GCA_026543865.1 Argiope aurantia | reverse complement strand
TTTCATTGATTGTGGTCTTGTCGTTGTTGCCTGAAGTAATTATATGCTAAGATAAAATACTTAATATTCTTTAAATGTGCTCTACAAGGAATGCTCTAATAGATGAACCTTCATTAGACCAAAGTGTGATGGCAAGTTTAGTAAGAGATGTACAGTATTCCTAATCCTCGTTTTACATGATCAACAAGTTTCCAGTTTAATATTATGGAAGGAATACTGATGAAAAATCATTTTCATATAACGCTTCGATTTCAGTTTAATGCGATCAGACAAATTCAGACATAAGATACAAAAAATCTCTCAAAAATAAAGTACAAAAGGTTTTTTTGTCGTGGTTAAGAGTAATTTTAAAATTAAGTTTAAAATTGGTAGCGAAATGCGATATTATTTGGCTGCATATCAGGTAACATATAGTTTGTTAAATTAACAAATTTTTTTTTCTTTAAATTACATGATGACCTGCTTAATTTAAATAGTGGTCAAGTGAGGAGAATGACACTTGAATTTACATTAAACTTCTCAAAATTCCGCACTGAAGCGAAGAAGGATTTATTATGAGGAAATGAGTGAGAATCGAAGACAATCTTTCATTTAGGATTTCATTAAATCAAATCCTGACGTACCTCTGAAAATAAACTAAAAAAAAGGAAGAGTAACCTTGATAAAATTTGCTGCTTTAATAATATAATAATGAGGAAAGAAATAAAAAAAAAATTGTAGTACTATTAATAAATGAAAAGAGCACAGTAAACTTGTGTGTGTTTGTGAAATATACAATATTATCTGAATTAATAAAAGTTTACTTAAAGTTATATTTGCTGATTTATCAGGGAAAACCTTAAAAGAAAAGAAAAGTGTAATAGTGTTTTACTTGAAGTTTTCTACATTTTAAAACGTTGTTTGGGTTTCAAACAAAGCATGAAATCAAGCAACACCATGCATTAAATAAAACATAAATTCATGGCTTTTCTTTTAAAATCAATCTATAGGATAAATTAAAACTAAATATATCCATGAATGATGTCAATCATTAGTTCATAATTAATATCATTTCATCAAGAAAGCAACATAAATAATATTAAGATATCTCCTTTCCATCTCAGAAAAAAAAAGTATTTTCTAAGGATGAATATATTAAATATTGCCACATATGCCAAAAGGCAAGAATATTTTTTCAAAGCAATAAAAATTAATGATAATTTTAACTAGCAATTTTTTGTTTGGTTTATTGAAATATCTTCTAACTCTTAACATAATTTTTGATATATTCCCATATTTTGAACATTAGAGAAAGATCATTAGCAAAATTATCGTTATTAATCATATTACCAAAACTGGAACAGAAAAGGAATTATAAGAATCTCTTCTATTCAGATCAGCAGTTTTGATCTTGAGAGTATTGAAAAATAAAAAAGAGACTTCTTTTGGGAGAAAATGTGCAGTACAAATGAAAGGTTTTGTTGTGAGCAAAAAATTGGAAAGGGGAGCCTTAGGCTTCATGCTCTATCATCTGAGCCAACTAATATTTCCAAAATCATTCACCGGTTTGTTAACTTTTAAGTATCGAAACCATTTTCATTTAACATTTCACACATTTTTAAACCTCAGAAAATCATAAATAATAATATTAAATCTCATGTAGTAAAATAAAGCTTTATCTAATAACGTATTAATTCAAGGCTTGGAAGTGCGAATAAAAATTGGCAAAATACGAATTTCTTTACGCAAATAAAATGTGCATGAAGTTCAGTAATAGAAAAAGTTGTATGAAAATTTTATAATCCAGAATTTTAAAGAAAAGTTCTTGGGAAGAGCATAATATCGATGACTTAAAAATTAACTAGCTGCAGAAAACTGATAGATATCTGAGTGTTTTTTAAAGGCATTTTCTATTATCAATTTTTAATGCACTTTTTTCCAAAGAAAAAGTGACTTTTTATCTTGTTCAAATTATATTGTTATTACTTAATTTGCGTCTTTTTTAAATGATTTGTTATTTGAGGGGATAAATTTTATTTTTATGTCTTCAAATTCAGCAATCTGAAGCAAAAATTTAATTAATTTTAAATTAATTCTCTTTTTAATTTTTAATAAAAATGAAATAAAATTAAAAGCATTTGATTATCAAAATGCAATCCAGTTAAAATCCAATGGATGAGTCATTTCTTTCATAGCAATTAAAAATGGAGAAAGAAATGTTCCCATGAAGAAAACTGTTTTCTTATCGAAGAATTATTCTAATGAATGCAAACCATTACAAAGAACTACAGTAATGAAATAAGATAATTATGGCTTAAAATTGAAATGTTTTTGTTTTAGTAAATCAAAACGTTAAATTACGAAACCGATCTCAAACAGGAGCGCGTGCATAAACTTTTCAGTTGCAAAAATGTTGAGACATCTTACATCTCCCAGATCTTTAAATTAAAGTGCATAAGAATAATTCAAGAAGCAATTTTAAAAAAATCATAATAATTATTGGGGATTCGAATCTCTAATCCGAAACATCATATCATGATAATGTTTTAAGTTTTGTGCATCTCTCTTCATATTATTCTTAAAATTTTACTCTTAATTGCAGTAACGACAACGTGCATACTTACAAAATATATGTAATATCGTCGCAATGTTCATATATATAAATGCTGTAGCTAAAATATTGAAAAATATTGATGTAAAATGTACTTAAAAATACTTTGAGTAAGTGTTAAAATTAAAGAAATATAAAGATACAGAAATAAAATCGGTATAACAGAAATGCTACTTTTTAAAAATAATTTTAAAATGCTATAAAAATACTAGATAACATTTGCCGACGATTGATTTTGCCCCCGATTTGATTGAATAGATTCGATAACATATCTATTGATTTTTATTTCAATATATATATATATATATATATATTTAATTTTGAAAGAAACATTTCTTAGTGAGCATCTACTCAAAGATGTATTCTAAGTCCAACGAATATTCTGCAGAGAGCTTTGAACATTTTTTTTTTTTGTATCATTCGTGTAACATGAACTCAATTTAAAAGCGTTTATCAATATTATCATGTTAAAATCTTGTTAACTTTAATCTTTAGAGTTTAAAAGATTAGAGCAGAGTTTAAAATCCTTTTGTAACTCTGCATTTGTATTTTAATCTTAATATTTCTTCACCAGTGACTGAGAACTATAATTTTGGAGTGTTAATTCTATTCGAGATATTTTCAAAAGACATAAATTAATAAATCATTTTCCCCAAATATAAATAACATAAAAAATCCGAATAAATATTAGAATGTTTTTCTAAATATATGAAAAATTGAAGCTTGGGAATTTATTGACAAGTTAACAGTACTCATATTCGGAGAGAATTGAAAATTTTTATTATTCCTTGGAATTAGTTTAGTCAGCATTTCGTTTATAAATGACATCACTTACCTTGCGGTGTTATGCACTACGATCTGATGTACTCTTAAATGTCATAAGAAATGCAAATTTATGGACATGGGTAACAATTTAAAGAGAAGATTTTCTAAAAAGAATTAATTATAATGATTACCACAAAAAGTATTAATTACAGAAAATTAACAATTTGCAAAGTCAATAGATCGTACAAAGAAATTTTGATTTCAGTCGGAGAACCACATTTGATACTGTAGACAATAGTTCAAAAGTTTATCACTTCTAAAATAAGCGATCTCGTTCTGATCAATCATCTTTACTTACATTAGTTTATAGACGTCCGTTATTAAAGAAAGATCCGAAAGTAAACGTTCTGAAATTAATAGCAAAATTTTAAAAAAAGAAATAGTGAAAGCAGTATCTATAAGCATAGTTCGAAATGCAAATACGCAACAGTTTCCACGACCTTCTTGCGAAACGAAAATTCTCTGTGAGTAGAGACAATAGGAGGTTAGGATTTTTCATTTTCAAAAATTATGTAAAAGAAAAAAAAAAGAAGTTAGGAAAAACGTTATTTATTTTATATTTATATCAATATTTTTGGTTCGAAAAAAAAATGGCGTAGAATAACCGTAAAACAAACCTGCATTCAAAGAGTTTAGTTAAACATTGAGATGAGAACATGTTTATTTAGAGTTGTTTGAATGCTTCTGGTGTCATTTATTTAATATTTACTAATGCAATTATGAATCATTGGCTTTACATTTTAAAAATAATTTACAGTCTACAGTAAAAAAAAAAGATTTACGGCTTTAAATATCATATAGCATTACGAAGTTTTTGATATTACTCTTCATTCACGTGAGCCATTAAACATTTTTGAATACTTGATAAAAATGTTATCTCCTGGCAAATTTCAAATAAAAATCCTCTGATAACTACTCTTCAGAAAGTATGCGACTCCATATTTAGCTTAGAAACAACAAATGTTGCTAAATCAGTCACAAAAAAGATAAAGCATAGTTACTCTTTCTAAAGAATATCATGAGGTATTTAAAAATATTTACGAAAACATGCAATAAATGTTTCACAAGATAATGGATTGCATTTGTTTTATAAATTTTTGGTTATGCTGCAAAGCTTTCATATATTTTTTACAATTAATTAATAATTTTCCATTTCACATATTTAATGACAAATCTTTGATTTTAAAATTATTTTTTATTTTTTAAATCATAAGTATTACATTCATAGTATATTTCAGAAGTCTATGCCCTCGCGTAAATGTATAGACATAAAAATAAGAATAACATTTGGTAGTACTCAATATAATATTTCAATATTTGGGGTTGGTCTCAAATTAGAATTTCTTACCTATCAAAAACAATATAAATAAATGTAAGTGTCAAAAACGTTGTTTTTCATTTATTAAGCCTTTTAAATAATTTGTAAATTGTATTTTAGTAATGAAATTTTATTACTCGGAAAGCAAAGTCATGAAATATAATTATTTTGGAATTTCAACTTCAGGACATTATAAAATATCAAAACTTCTAAAAGACAGCTAAGGAAAGCATCTTACTTGATTATCTGAGTTTATTTTCTTCTCAAGTAATATATTGAAATTGAAACGAAACGCCGCACCACCCAAATTACTACAAAGAAATGTCAACGACAGAATAAACAAATTTGAAATAATGCAGCGCCAAACATTGCGACCCCATTTCTGCGTTCGGAAAATACTACTTCAATTCATCACTTTTTTCGACCAATCCTTGACCTTCTTCCGCACAGCTCTCATACGCCAAAATATCTGAGGCATGACACAAGCTCTGTGATTGGTTTAAAGTTAATAACAGTCTTTGCTACCCGTTGAGAGGAGTAATGGGCTGTTTGACAGATGGATTTATTCTTCTATGAGAGTACAAGAAAAAAGAAAAGGGAAAAAAAAAAAAAAAGTCTAACAAGGCAAAAGAGTGAATTTCATTCCAGAAAAGGAAGGGGGGACTTCTCATACTTTTTTAAGAAACATGCTTTTTTCTTTTCCCCCAGGCGCCAAATCAAGATTGATAGATAGATAAAATCGTCAATTTTTAAATCAGAATTGGACAACAGAGTGTATGTTGCTTTTACTGATGTTTTTGACTAATTTGGTTAATATACTATCAATAAATAAGCGAAAACCTTTTTAGTTGTCTAAAGTTGGATGAAAATTATTTCAAAAAGAGCACTTCTGTCATGAAGATATATTAAGAATGCGTTGAATTATATAATTGAAGTATACGTAAAAGACATAAAACATGTCAATGTAGTTTTAATTTTTTGAATTCAAAACCTTTTTATCTATGTACCTGTACTTTAAATTTCGAATTTAATAAGAAATATAATAATTAATGGAGAATTAAGATGTTTTTCGTTTGAATTCAGTTAGTTTTCGACAATAATTCTTTGTCTTGTTCCTTGTTTTGAATTCATTATCAGATCCAAAAGAAAAATACATTTTTTAAACAGATTATTAAAGAAAGAAATAAAAAAATTAAAAAAGAAGTTTATTAGTGATATAGTAGACAAATCAGTTAAACATTTCTGTTTAATTTGTAAATATTACTATTTATTATTACATATATTACTATTTACTATTACAAATTTATTAATAAACTAATATGATTCTAATTCAACGTACATTTTAAAAAATAGAGATAAAAAAACAATTAATGTTAACATTTGTTAAAAGGATCAAGGTAAGAATTTGCTTGCTAAATATAGATAATTCTAATTTTAATTGTTATACAAAAACCAATGGTAAAGTACATATTTTGATAAAACAGAAACCCCTAAAGAAATCTTTCGTAGATATTTATGATAAAAGACATGATCTTGATCTTAAAATAATTAATATTCTAATTTATATCCTAAAATTTTAAAAAACTTAATTTTCTCTCGATTTAGTAGGATTTAAAAAAAAGTGTTGTAACAAATTTCTTATATCGAGGAAACAATCTTCTTAAAAATTTATATTTTAACGATTTTTCTAGACTGTTGTAATATACAAGGATTAGAAAAGAACGATTTATCTATATTTTAACATAATTTCACAACTGAAAATATACTTACTCCCCTCACCTCTTCTTGGACTTTATTAAACTCAATAAATGGCGCTGAGCTTTTTTAAATTAAATCACATGATAACGATGCGCTTTGACCAAGTTTTATAGGCGTTACAGCCTTAAACGTGGGAATTTTCAAATTGCTAGCTTCACCTATGTTCAGGGGTAAATTATGTCTTCTCCTTTTAATTTTTGTATAAATCTTTTTTAGAAGATAATTAATTTCTTCATATGTTTAGTTTCCAATATAGTTTTTGAATTTCTAAATTTTTGTTGCTTTTACTAATTTTATAGTTTGGTGTTTATTTCTTATTTATTTATTTGATGCTTAAATTTCTTTAATGTTAATATTTTATCATTTCTGTATTTAACTCTGGCATCCAGATTTTCAATTTTTAAATTCTGATGTTTGAATTTCTATCAAATATTTCTTTTACAAATCTGTAATCTTGTTTATATGATTTTCTTAATGGATCGGTTTAGTGATTTTTTTTTTTTTTATGTATTGCATATACTAAATTTGTATTTCAAAACCTCAAAAATTCACAGCTTAAATTCTTACTTGAAGGTGACCTTTGATAAAGTCTTCAGGCCAATTTCAAATTTTCTATAGTTTTTCTTTTTATACCCGGCCCAGTCTTTAGTCGATTGGACCAATTGCTTTCAATAAGACCCCGTGTCAGAGTTCTCAAATGTTCAAAATAAAATCAAGTGATATTTATTTTCAGTTCAATTATTTTAGGATCTTTCAAGTTTCTGAAATTCCCTTGCTGACTTATGTACAGGATTTTTTTTTTTTTTTTTTACAGCCATCAGTATCAAAACAATAATATGCAGCTACAAAAAGAAAGAAAACGAAAAGAGAGAATAAAGCATGTCTCTAGTCACCTCTTACAAGATGAACCGCTTCTTGCAAAGAGGGATAGTTTCCCTTTCATCTTGCTGCAAGTTTATGCAGTCTTGTGACCAGTCCTTTTACAAAGGAAGTTATGTATTTGTAACGCACAATTTATTTCTATTTTCTTTATTTGGTTGAGAAAAAGAACAGGAAGTTCAAGCATATTTGTAACAGAAAGTTCTTACTTTTTCTTCACCCACATATACTACATCCTAGTGGGCTTGTACTGTCTTATGTGTGTGTGGGGGGGGGACCACTTGTCGTCATGCAAGGTGGCAAGCTGGTCAATAGGGTGGCACAAAAATATCAATTTTCGATTTTTAATTTGTAATAGCGCCGGAAAGTTGCCTTTTGGTGTAGATAAACTAAATGATAAATATTAGAGTAGGTCTTGAGGTGCCGCAAGGACGTTAAAGTTTCATAAAATTGAAAGTTTTGCTACATTTTAAAGTTTTTTTTACGAACTAATGAGCATTTGATTTTTAATTTGTAAGAGCGCGGAAAAGTTTCCTTTTAGTATAGATAAGATAAATAAAAATTATAAAAAATATTAGAGTATATCTTGAGCTGCCGCAAGAACATTAAAGTTTCATAAAAACACACTTTTCACAACTATTTAAGGATTTTTGCTTGTCTCGTTTATGAAATAAAAAGCCTTCATTAGGCATTGTCATATGATTAAAAGTATAAAAACAGTTTTATTATTGCACTGGAAAGGCACTGAGTCGTTGTAGGAGCGATTGTTATTGTGATAAGGCGGAGATTTGTCTGTGGACAGGGCCGGTTTCAAATCAGTAGCTTTGCCGAGGTCAGTTGAGTTGGCGTCTCCGCTCCGTCTATTCTGTAACTGATTAACGTAACTGATTTGTTAGTTTGTACGTTTGTGTGCTTTGCTGTGAATAAAAATGGCTCAGTCTAAACTAGACAAATATTGGAGTTTTCTATTTTTGGTTAATTTAGAGATTTGCTTGAACACTACTTACGAATCTAGTACTACTGTTATATTAGACATAACCTCAAAATTGTTTTCTTCTATAAATGAAATATGTGACACTTTAGTTACCGAAATAGAACAAATATGGTCAGGAGCTTCTATGCCTACTGCTTCTAGCAAAACAATTTGACAAATGATAAAAGATTATCATGCAAAATACAGCAATTTATGAAAGTCTAAAAGCAGAGAATGTTCAGATAAGTTTAATTCCAACCTCACAGAATTTAGAGAAGAAGCTAGACATTTATTTAATATTGCTGACTTGTATAAAAGGAAAAAAAAAAACAGTTATGGAATAAAAGTTTCTAAACGATCTACGCTCTAACAGGAAAATGGTTATAGGTGATATTGATATTGCTACCACAAGCGCTTTGAGGAAGAAAGAAGCAAGAAAGACTGAAGAACTACAGAGAATATTCAAGTTTAATTAAGAACGGGCAAAAAATACTAGTGTATCAGAAACGATTACTGGCAAAAATCACAACGTTGAAGAAAAATAGTGTTCTTTACAAAAAGAGGCAAGTCAACTAGATCCATCAAATAGACAATAAACGATAAAACTTCCAAGTGCTTGTGTTAAGTTAAGTTAAAACTTTATACAGAAGGCATCTAAAGTTGAACTAAATAGTATAGGGAACTCGGTTATCGACTTTACATGGCTTCCTTGTCTGGTGGCCGAATCGGTTCAAAATGTCTGTGGTTCAGTCACAAGAGAAGGTTATATAGAGCAAAAATTGACTCCCGAGTGAATATGCTAAAATTTAATTAAAAAAACTGCTTAATATGGCGATGAAGTTGAAACAAACATTTTGCAGCTGTAACATTTTTAATCATTAAGGATACAGAAGTAAGAAACGCAAAATTGGGCATAAAAGATATTTTTTTATTATTATACTTTGTAATTAATAATTTTTTCTAATTGTAATGTTTATAATATGTATTTAAAATCATATTTTGTAACATTATAAAAACGAAAAATTCTTAAAAATATTTTATAAAAATTTATATTTTTTCAATTTTTTTACAAACTAAGTTCTTGTCGGCACGTCGAAATATTGTTGTATTGCAACTAGAATTTTTTTTTAAATTCTTTTTGAACCTAAAAGCTAACTTTTCACCACCATTACTAAACTAAAATCCAAGAAAAAATTTTAAAATCTCTTTTTAATAATTTCAATTTTTTTAATAAAATTCAAGATCTTTGCGGCATTTCAAAATAATGTAATATTGCAACCAAATTTTTAAATATTGTTTTTGAACCTAACAGGCAACTTTTCCGCACTATTACGAAAGTAAAATCTAAGAAGAAATTTTAAATGCCTTTTTTATAGATGTCTTTTTTTTTTTTTTTACAAATTTCAAGCTTTTTACGGCACCTTAAGATAATGTAATATTGCAACCAAATTTTTTGATATTGTTTTTGATCTTTAAAGGCAACTTTTCCGCACTATTACCATACTAAAATCTAAGAAAAAATTTAAGGCCATTTTCATTCTACACTACTGGTCAATCTGCCACTGGTGAAATTAGATGATGGTTTCGGGTTGTAACATTTCTGAAAAGGAATTTGAAATCCACGGATTCTTAGATTATGATTTGGGAAATACCTACATTCTTATCGGACAAATATTTTGAATTGTTACCAAGGTTAGGACAGCAGATCAGAAAAAGCGTTCTCGTTTTTACATAGAAAGAAACTTCATGCTGAAAATGAAATCTATAACACACATTTATAGCGACTTTTACACTAAATCTTTCTTTAAAAAGATGCGTTGAGTCAGTATTATTACGGTGTAACTTGGCTAATTCATACGGCTTTTGTTCTAATTCTTCAGCAATTCGAATTTTTGTTCTGGCTTCTTTAATTTACTATTAATATAATATTAAAATATCGTCTGTAAGGCGAATTTATTTTGTTTAAAGTCAAGACTACAAATTTAATTTTTTTTAATTTCTGAATTATTTTCATTAGTTAAATACAGTCGTATTTTGTGCCCACAGTAACAATAAATAAACAGCTTTTAAGGAACTTAATTTGCACCTGCATTTGATTGCTATTCAATATATCTAATGAAAAACTAGAGGAAGTAGTCTCCCCGAAACTTTCTTGCTTACTGCCCAATAAATCTTTTATCCCCTTCTATAAATTTGTGAACTTTGGATAAGGTCGCGAATATCTTGCAAGATATTGGTGAACGATAGTTACGAAATGCTTATATTTGATGTGAATCCAGCATTTTTACTGAATCTATCATGAGAATATTTATTTTTGTACATGCATATTATATCTTTTTAAACTGTATATATTTTTGCCAAATGATTGACACTAAAATTTGACCTGGAATTGCAGCAGGAGTCATAAGATAACATACAGAATTTCGTTGATTTATGCCATTGCATTTATGAATTATTGTGTTTATATGCATGAAAAAGTATAGTTTCACGAATTTGGTTCCAAACTGCATAATAATCTACATATTAAATGTTAAACTTTTGTACTTTGTGGTTATCGAATTAATTTATACTTGAAAAGCCAGAAAGACATTCCGTGGATAGATTTTGTTCAATACCTGATAGATATCTGCAAATTTTATCATAAAACCATGGATCAAATTTCATCCACCTAGATGGAAGCGTTTTTGAGTTTTCGTGTTCACATACCGATAGATTGACAGACAGACATAATGTGCTTTTCCGACTCAAGGGAGGTCTGACACACGGTCATTTGTCAAAATCTTGAGTTCGAATTTTCTGACGATTTTAATATTTTCTCTATACCTTAAACAAAAAGACAATTTTTTTAGTTTACTTATTTTAAAAAAATTAAATAACTTTATAATAATTATTATTATAACATTATTAAGACTTGCATTAATAAATATTATTTCATTTTTCAAAATTTCAAATTTGTTTATTCATTATGTAATATTTATTAAAACTGTTAAATATAATGAATGAATTTCCGTTTGCTAATTTCATCTTAAAATCTATAGTTATCTCCTTCTTCTTAATTCAAATTTTCGGTTAAGTCGAGTTCTTGTAGCTGCGCAGAATTCGTCAAGTTCCTCTGTTTTCATTTATTTGCATTACTTTTTTTCATTGTTTGCTTAATAAAACATGATTTGTTTTAATAGATCTAAGGTAGCTTAGCTCTGCAAATATGCAGATAATCAGAAAAGGTCAGGCCAGATTTTAAAGGGAGCGGGAGAGGATCAATATAAAAGTTCAATGTGTGTCCGGAAAAGCTGCATGAAGCTGGTAGAAGGCGCTGTGTAGAGCACTCGAAACCAGTCGGATATGCGGGAAGCTGTCATTCCCCGATGTACTGGGAAAAACTTCCCAAAAGAGAAATATTGAATCGTCAAACTTTCGAGCGAATTTACAGAAGCGGATGCGGGTTCTTCAGTGTCAACAAACATGGTGTGGGCCTGACTCGCTATTCGAAAACATTACGAGTGCAAGATGCCCTAAATGTGATTGAGCACAATTCTTCCGCAGGCACGAGAGCTATTGGGCGTAGACTGAGTATGAGACAATCATTTTTTAGGGAGATTTTGAATGCCGAAAGTATGAACACATTCCTTTTACAAAGAGTGCGGGCATTAATTCAGGCCAATTTTCCTTTTAGTTGTAACTTTTCCCCTTTTTCCTCACATGATAATTGACATTCCAACCAGATGTAAAGTCACCCGTTTTTCCACACGTAGTTAAGTGCATACGGACTGCCAGTTGAGGATCTTTTTCACTAGTAGAGTCATTGTGTCTGGTCATTTATTGTATCATGTATACCGTATTGTATTGTATTTATTGTACGACGAGACAGATTTGTGTCTCGTCGTTTCAAATAGATCCATCATGTCTTCAAGGGAGAAGAACGTCAAGACATCCAGATGCTAAACTTTTTTCCCTTGTGAAGAAGCTCCTCAAATTATCAAGAAACTGTCAATCACCAGCAGCCGTTGTCATTGAGTGTCGAACCCTGGTGGACTTCACCCGGTGTTAGCTGTGAATTAATTATAATTAACATATGTTCGAGAGGGTTCACCTACAAATATGGATCCTGAACAGACACTCCCACGATCGAGTGGAGACCATTGAGGAAGCATTGCTCAGCAGCTATTGGGTAATGGGGAACTCAAGTTCACCAATGCTAAAACTGGAGGTGGATATAAAATGCGGTATTTTTGTTTGTTTTTAGTCAGAGAGGAGAGCAGTGAGAGGCTTGGAATTGGAATTTGGAGAGACGTCGGCGTATAGAGTTGTTCCTGATTTTTTGAGAATAACCGTGTGATTCGGATTTCTGTGTTAGGATCCTTGCGATAAAGATCAGAAGATTTCTGGAGCGGCCCCGGGAGTAGCTTGTGAGCATTTTTTTTTGGTGACTTATTCTCCAATTTGATCGAGGAACTATTCCGTGATTAAACTTTCAACTGTTATGCGATTTTTTTTTGTGAATAATATTAATCTAGATGGGAACAAGTTTCTTTTTTGTACATATAAGGCTGTAAATAAAAGAATTGTTTTGTTACGATATTCTCTTATTTGATCGGTCTGGATCAAGATATTACACCGTATAAACTTTTCAAGATGGTACTTTTGATGGTCTGTTGTATAGCCCGACATTTCTTCATGCGTTTTATTCACGGATGTCGCACCTTTCACTCGAGATTGTATAACAGTTCCAGTGCTCATGTTTGGGAATATGACAGTCTGCATACGCCAAGACCTCAAGCTTACCAGCCGAGATTTCGCATCAATGTATGTGCTGGAATGGTGCATTAATAGATAGAGATTGGGCCATAAATCTTATCTAATCACATGGATGGCCCGAAATACCAAAATTTCTAGCAACACAGTTTGCCCAAATTGCTGGCCGTTGTACCTCAGTGAATCCGGAGAAGTATCGACTTATCTATTTATCGACATGATTGGATTGGTCGAAGTGAATTTTTCCATGGCCGTCACGATCACCAGATCTGTCCGATTTGGATTTCTTTTTGTTTCACTTGAAAAGCATTATTTACGATACAACTGTAGACTCCGATGTCTATTTTGTCGCCATATTGGCTGTTGCTGCTGGAGATGCGCAGAACATGACTAGTGTTTATGCTAATATATGCTGTTCCATGCGCAGGAGATGTGAAACTTATATCATAATTGGCTGCCGCTCTTTCCAGCATTTGTGACACATTGATTTAATAAAGGGCTTGTTATATTTGTTCGTATCTCTTTCCTTTTACTTTTCCACTTTTTGTACTCGCCAATTCTTAGATGCGGCATTTTCTGACACGCACTGTATTGCGAATGCTTTTATATTCGTCCCCTCTAACCCATTTTTAATTTAGGCTAAATATTTTCCAATGACCCTGTAAAGAAATATAAGCCACCGTTAGATGTTCATGATTGAATAAATAAATGAAAAAAAAAGGAAGATATTTGAAATATTTGGATAAGAAGTAAATTGTGTTTGTTTGTTCATTCGTTCGTTTGAATACCGTAGACGCAATACCAATGAATGCAAATTAAGTTTGAGTTGTATCTAAAAAAACAGTATTTTTTTAAGTCTGAGGATAACTATTTTTTTAAAGTAAAGTAAGTAATTTCCTTTAAAGTAATTTTGATTAACTGAAATAATAAGATTTAAATCTTTTTGTATTTAAATCTTTTTTGTATATACAGAATATCTGTGCATACAAAACGCTAGAAGTGCATTGTACAGGAATCTTTCTAATTTATTAGTGTCGACTAGCGACAGTCAAATATAAACAAACGACACACGAGCGTTTCAGGTTTTTCAATTGAGCATTTTTACGTACTTAACTAAACCCTTTCTTTATCTAATTATTGAAGCTGTAGAATATTAATAGAAATGCTCGGTGAAGAGTTCGCCAAATATTTCATTCAATCAGAGGAAAAAAGGTATAAAAGAAATCAAGACGATAGACTTCAAACACTTGATTTAATCCGGCTCGAAAACGGGCTTAGCATATTGATCGTCACTTTATTTGCCTACAGTTCACACTTTCTACAAAATCCTATTACCTCTTCTCTGTTTATTTAAGATATAGAAAATAAGGGTTATCAGATCAGATAGGACGAATATCAGGTATAAATTGCGACAGTGTACGTTTTAATAGACCCCGGATAAATAATCGCTTAGTCCTGTTTGTGAAAATTGATGTTCACAACTTCCAAAACTATTATCTCGCAAAAATGATTCTTGCATTATCTTAGAAAATTGCCTTTTTAATGAAATCAGATTCCTTTTCTCATAATTTATCCTTCGTTTTCAATAATTTTTAAATTTTATTTGATACACAATCTATAACAAAGATTTTAATGTTATGATAAAATTCAAACTCATCAATCAAAACATTCATTCACGTGCTTTTAACAAAGTTAAAATTAAGACATAAAAAAGAATTGCTTTCGTGGGACATTAATTCAAATAAAGTAGCATTTATTTGGTAGGACATGCACTTTTTAATTTGCACGAATAATAATTTGTAGCAGACTGATCCATTTAATTCATGTTTTTCAATCTTAGCGGATAGAATTTTAGAAAAAACAATGCGTTCTATATTAATAGTTTAACAATCTGAAAAGCCAATAAACTAGAAGGAAGGCTGGTTGCCAAATACGGCTGGTTTAAATAATAACAAAAATGTTGACTTAATTCTGGAATTATTTATTTTTATAAATCATATATTTGATATACAGTACTTATTTATCTTTCTAACGTACTTCATAATAAAATTCTGAATGAATGTAATATATGGTATGTTTTTCTTTGCAATGGGATTTTCTGTCAATTCCCTATATGGTATAGCTGTGAAACTATACACAGGCTTGTATTCTCTATGATTAAATACAGTTTAAATCTTTCTGAATTTATTTATGGATTCATTTATCAATTTACTTACATTTTAATTCTACCTGGTATCGAATTTGTGATAAAAAGTCATTTTAAGGTTCCATAATGAATGTAATAATAATGAATGACTAAAAAGTAAAAAAAAAGAAATCTTTTAAAAGATTTATATTTTTTAGTTCATTAATAAACGTACTTCCTAAAAAGTGTTTTTATATTAATTTGGTTCCATATTTTGTTTGAAAGCAACATTGGCCTTGTAAGTTTAAATGACACCTGTGGCAACATAATTTTTTCGCATTTTCATCATAATGTTTTTCTTCAAAATGTGATTTTAATGCACAAACGTATTGCCTCCATGACGGATGCTAAGAATGCTGCCTGGGGCATCTATATATCTTCTTGTCACACACAGACCCTTCCGTCTCTAGACCACTGGAAAGTTGTCTGGGAACCATGTGCTATCGAAAATTGCTTCCAATTGAGAATCTCACCTCCTAAAACCGACTCTGGATGCCATTAATTACGTTGAAATATTCTCTCACTTTCGTTATTGTAATAATGAGTTCTTCGTTTACTAGTATCGGATAAAATGAAAAATAAACATGCCAAAATATCATTTTTATGACATTTGAACCTTTCCGGGGAAGTAAAACCCCTGTAATTAGCAATCACTAAATCGTTCTGCAAGTGCATTTTGATTTCATACAATATCAGTTGTCAACATTTCAAGAGGCTTCTCATCATATAAATATATCGTTCTTTTGGAAAGCTTAATAGCATGTACACAATTGCCAGCAAATAAATTTTTTTTTCGGTATTCCACTACTACTCTGAAATATCTTAAATGTTCAGTTTCTCAAATATCGGTAAAATGAATGTTTATATTGAAATTTGAATATATATATTAATGTTTCCGTCAAAATTTGTGATGAGCCCTTTATATTTTAAAATAAGCTCATCTCTACGAATTTCGATAAAATCGTGGAACTTTGCATTTGCATAGATTCTATGTGTGAATTTTACTAATTGACATTTTTATGCTATAGCGAACGCATAGGAACTTTTTTTATTTTATTATTGAACTCTACAGAAGGTAAAAAAGTTTCATGCAATTACCTACCTTATTTAATAAAATTTAATAATTGGAAGTATATATTTAGATGAAATATTTAGGAACATAAATACTTATTCCAGTTTTGGAAACATATTGTATTTTTTTTCTTGTCGTGTGACTATTTTAAGCCAAATTTTTCCGCAGTAGCTTCTGATGATAAAGACCCCTGTGCACCCGAAGGCAAAAGTCTGATTTCTAGCTCAAATGAAGATAGCACACACACACACGCTTGCACAACCCCTTTTTACAGGGGGGTTCATTCACGCACCTCACAGAGAGAACACAAGGAAAAGAACAACCACGCCCGAACCAGAACTCGAACCCGGAACGCCTAGATCACGGGAACATATTGTAATACAGACTACGATAACAGTTTTATTTATTTCGCTTTTATATCATTTTGATCAAAATTAAATATTCCATTAATAAACCGTACCTGATTTATTTTTCACTTCAAAAGAGTACTTTTTCGTGTCAACGCAACTCATGGCATCAAAAGGATTCTTCGTTTGCATATGTTACACAATTTATTGGATGCTGAACGATCCATCTTTTTATAACTACTTTCACATTTGTCTCTATTGAACTCTTCCCGTTTGAAATAAGTGAAATGTTTGATGCATTTTTCTTGTCTTGCCTCATTTCACCCGCATTTGTGGTGGGCAGTGGCCGAGTTTTTATCTCACTTCACACAGGTTCTTCTCAAAAACCTTTGTCTTGTTTTTCTGTTACAAATGATACTCGTTTTATTGTTATACGTACAACTCAAACATTTCATTCGTTTTCTCCTTTTCTTGTTCATAAAATTATTGCTTCTGCTACAGCTGAGGCAAAAAATGCTAAGAAATCTCGTTCAAGCAATTTATTCATTGGAATAGATAATACGATACAAATATTAGTTATAAAGATGCTGAAAAGGTTACATGATTTTCCAGTTGAAAACTATTCTCATAAATCGCTAAATTATTCATTTGGCATAATTTCTCAAAAAGACCTGTTGGTAAACACTGAAATAGAACTTGCACAAGACCTAATTTTTTACAAAGCTGTTGCAGCGCGCCGCATCCATATTATTGGTATTTTGGTCCTATGCAACATGTAGTTCTTAGTTTCTCCACTCCTAACCTCCAGTAAACCAACGTGCCGTTACTTACTTTGCAGTGTACGTCCTTATATCCCGAATCCTCTGTACTTTTCAAATGCTAGAAGTTTGACCATTCCCAAACAAGTTGTCGTGGCTCTCTTAGAAGTGTCAAATGTGTGTAAATTACGTTCCTCAAACTTTAAAATGCCCGAATTTCTTTGCTTCCCATTCTGCCTTTTCTCAGTCATGTGCTAAATGGCTATCTGAAAAAGAAATGCAAGCTATTAAAGTGGAGAAAAATATTTCATATGCTGAGGCTCGAAAATTAGTTACTGCTTTAGTTTCTGGGCAAACACCAAGACCAAGGGTGCTTATTCTTCCGTAGTCCAACAAAAAACAGAAATCGGTTTTCAATATGATCTTAATGATATCTATCTAATGAAAGAACTAATTCTTTCTACAAATACAAACAACAACCCAACTGCCAAAACCTTATCTGAAATTCTCTAAATTTATCTAAACCTCTTTCTGTAGGGCAAC
The DNA here is from genome assembly GCA_026543865.1 of Argiope aurantia. Taxonomy (NCBI): domain Eukaryota; kingdom Metazoa; phylum Arthropoda; class Arachnida; order Araneae; family Araneidae; genus Argiope; species Argiope aurantia. The sequence continues at coordinate 132,951 of JAPMOR010058754.1, read as the reverse complement.
CATTCGTTTCAGCACTGTGTAAAAAAATACAAGAATAAAAATCGAAAGCAATCGGTGTAATCAAATCTTCAGTATCCTCCATGTTCTCCTGATTCCTCCAGATCAGATATCTCTAATGACGAATTTTTAAAATTTACAACTTTCTGTTCTGACCAGTCGAAAGTTGAAATGGATCGTTCTCCATCTATTTCTGATGTAGGCGAAGACATCAGTAAATCTCAAAAACTCCTGTCTTAAAATTCAAATTCCTTAAAATTCAAATTTTATCCTCCAGCAGTAAGTGGTCTTCAGGAAACTTTAATGAAGCTTATTACTCCAGCGGAAATACGTGGATACACGTGTACTCACAAAGATGTTGATACAGATATAAATACAGATTCCCCTGGGGGCATATATACCTTCAGTTTCAATTCTCACTCTAGTGTCATTTTTCCTTTATACACAACATTACAGGCTGTAGCGATACAAATCCATGTCAAAACTTCAATTAGAATCTGCTATATCTATCTTCAACCCCGTGATTCTATTAATTTGGAAAAATTTAATTTGCTAATTGATCAGCGGCCAAAACCATTAACTCAGCTTAATGGCTCTAATGGCCATAGTATATTAGGAGGTAATGAAAATATTAACTGTCGAGGGAGGCAAATAGAGAATCTTATTTCTGATCACTGTCTGTGTCTACTTAACAAAGACGAAAATACCTGTTTTCATATGCCCACACATACCTCTCATTCACTGGGTTTGGCTATTTGCTCACCTTCTCTGTTGGCCTCATTGGATCTTGCTGTTGGAAGTGATCTACACAATAGCAATCATCTCCAAATTCTGATTTCCCATGCTGATAGTATTAAAGCGTATCATCGATAACGGAAATTTTTATTATATTTGGAATAATTACAATTACAGATTGGAATAAATTCATGCAACTAACTGTGATCATTGAGAAAATAGCAATGTCTTCAAATATAGCAATTCAAAATGTCACCATTACAATTCTTTGCACTGCTGATACATGAGTGCCCGAAAGTTCTCTCTATTACATAGGTTAAGAAAGCCGTGATGCAACAATGCATGCCTAAAATCTTCGCAAAGTGTGGAGTCATAGTGAAAGAGAATATTACATTCGATTCATGTGCTCTGTAACTTCTTCAGTATTGAGTAATCTAGAAATTGTTAGGGAAAGTAAAAGTAGCAAATGCCATTTATCAAGACTTCACATTTCCAAGTTTAAATTCTGGTAATATAGTCCATGTCACTAGGAAAAACTTTTGCGCAATGGATAACCCCAGTCCTTTTGCTACCGTTTTCCAAGCAATAAAGAAATGTTTCGAGCAATTACCTGTTTCGTTTGGCAGCAAAAAATATATTCCCTGCAATTGTGCATTTAGAATATTAGAATTGCGTCATGCTCTATCGCAGTACGCTTCTTTAGGACTAGACGGAATTATATTCTGCATGCTTCGCCATCTGCACGAGGATTTACTCTTTAATTCCCTTCGATTGGTCAATCGAAATTGGACTGAACGAATTATCACACACAATAGCAAAAGATAATAATGATTCCAAATTTAATACCTGAAAAGAGTGTCTCGGATCCAAAGCGTTATCGTATTATTGCACTTGCAAGATGCCTCTCTAAACACATAAGAGAATAGAAAAATTACAGATTAACTTAAGAATTAGGGATGGATAATCTCATATCATCTTTCAGGGGGATTTTGTAAAGAGCGCACAAATATTGACGGCATTATTTATTTGAAAACACAGATACGTAGCTCATTTGTACAAAAGGCGCATTTAATTTGTTTTCTTTGATTTGACTAGTTGTACCACCGAACATGCTTTACGGAATCTCTCGAACTTAGTCAAATTTCGGATTTTACGGAAACTTGCCGATTTTTATATGATACTCTTTATCCCTTCATTCTTTTAAATTTCATGTTGGAGGTACACTATCTGACTCTTTTATTCAATTTGAAGGCGTTCCTCAGGGAAGAGTTTTGAATGTGACCCTGTTTGTGCTTCACATTTCAAACGTTCTTTTAAGATTACCACAATCAATTTATGTTGATTATTTGCAAATTTCTTTTCAAGGAACAAGTCTAGATTTAGTTGAATAAAGATTTCAAACTTTTATCAATATTATCTTTACATGTGTGAACAAATATCCATACTGTTTAGAGTTATTTTTGATAGTAAACTGTCTTACCGCATGTATCATATTTACGTAAAAAGGAGAGATTATTGCACATTTTGAAAGTTTTATCGAACACTTCCTGTGGTGCGAACCGCATTTCTCTTAGGACTTAGCAGGCTGTGATTTTGTCACGCTTTTTTTCTGGATCTATTGTGTATGTTTCTACAAGCAACTTTGTCTTACGAAGACTTGACTCAGTCATCCACTTAGCTCTAGATTGCTTTCCAGAAATCTCCTATTGAAAGTCTCAATGCATCAAATGCCCTTAGTTTTGAGACGCCAGAAATTGCCACTAAATTAGTATGTTAAGTTTTGTAGATTCCTAATCATCCGTTAGAGCACTACAGTCGAATCATTTCCTCAATAGGCTTCATAATACTCGGCCATCCAGTGTGCGGCCTTTCCTTAAAGGAACCGAAAGCTTGCTGAATGACAGAAATCTTGATAGATTGCAGATCCAGATGAATGGCGTTTTTCACCATTCACCTAGGGAAATATCCTCAATAACACATATAAATCCCTTTACATATTTTAACAAAAATGAAACTTCTCCAGTTGTTCCCCAGAAAATCTAACGAATGCATCGAAAGCGTATTCGGATGTAGGTTTAGGCGTAATTACAAACAATACCACTTACAGTCACAGACTTACATCATTTTTTCCCGTTTACAAGTAGAAGCAAACTTTTATATCTTGCAAAAAATTTCTAGCACTCATTTCTGAAAATTCTTCATTTATAGTGGCAATATGATTGTTCTTCAGCATCTGAATCATATTGGTTTTAATTATCATCGAATTGTTTTAGATATTATATATAATTTCTATGCGCTTGAAAAGAGTGAATTTAATGTAGTATTTGCTGAGTTACGAAACATATCGGTATTGCAAGTAATGAAAAGACAGATAACGCTGCTCGTTTGGATTCAATTCCTTTGAATCATAATGTCCCCTATTCTGAAGTTCATCGTGTTGTCGTAATACTGCATCAAAAGTTTAAAAAATGTGGCAACGTTTGATTTATTAAAGTAAGTAGCCCGGCTGTGACTTGTTGCTTCTGGCCTTCTGGTGGATAAAGAAGAATTCCTTTTTAAAAAGAAGCTGAACCGGTCCCCGCCTGCTTGTTGATTTTCTTCCCATGAATCAAGCACTTTCCGTTTTAATGAAATAGCAAAGTAATACGCAAATTTCCATACTTCTTTCGGACTAAGACCAAAATAAACACCTGACGCTCGTTTTACATATTCTGAGAGATTTGCTTTCTCCTGAAAGCTGATTTTTTTTTTTTTTTTTTTTTTTTTTTGTCTTGGCAGATAGCTGAAAGTCAAAGGATAATCATCCCCGTCGTTTGAAGCTTTTTGGCAGTAACGTTTTAGGGAACGCAAAGGTATCCCATACTTTTCAGCAGCCTTTGAATACGACAATTCTTTATGCAATATCGCTTTTATTGCTTCCACAATAACGACCCGGGGAGGGGGGGGTCGAAGTTCGGTTTGTCGTCCTCTTTCTGTTTCTAACCATGACTCTGAAAAAAATATTAGACAAGAAAATCATCGACATCATTAAAAGCACAAAGCCAACCTGCTCCACCGTTGCCAATGTGCCCGACCTGGCTTGGTGCCAACATCCCCGTCACGCTATTTTGATTTTGATTCCATTTTTGATTCATAAATATTAAATTAACTAAAAGATGCTTTCCCACAAATACGCTCATGAATATCAAAATACTAAACGTAACGTGCGGGAATCTTCAATGCTAATATTGTATATTTTATTAAAAAAAATCAAGTAAGTATCAATACTTACTTTTCGAAGCAAAAAAAAAAAAATGATCTCTAGTGACTGTAGAGCCATATGAAACTGACTGAAAACTTCTGAACGTATGAAGTCATACTTCCTGTTCACTCTGTTCCTGTTTCTACTGCCATCTAGTGTTTTTTACCTGCGCTATTAGCAAAGTGCCAACTTGCTCCTGGTGACAACTAGCCCCGGTCTCCCCTATAATTTTTGAGTTTGGACGGAAAAGATTGCTCGGAATCTGATATTTCTTAAGGTCTTCTATGAAGTCTAAAACCGGCTCTACTACTTGCCTTTGCAAGCTCTGGTAGGTTCAAAATTCTGTCTCAACTTGTCCCTATTCCGAATATGCTGTACATGTGATTGCATTTCACAATCATAGATGGCAGCATGAGATGTATGATGATAGAAACTTTTAACTCGCAGCTTGAACGGTTGAATTTTTTACACTATTCTTAGTTTTTATATTAAAATTGCACAAGTAAAATATTTTTTTAAATATACTAATATATTAATATTAATTTATTAAATATTATATTTAATTAATTAATTTAAAGCTTCTAAGAGATGATAATAATTTCTCTTAAGTAATTCGCTGCAAATACTGACACATGTATAGATTAAACTGAAAGTAACGATGCTCGCTCATACTCCACATGAACATATTACAACTCCAGCGAGAGATGGAGAATGAAATAATTTTATTCAAACGTACTATGCAAGTAACTCAATTCGAAGATGACGTTGTAACTGGCGGGATGGAAGCAACTTCCCTTCCGAGAGTCAGGATTAGACAATTCAACTCAGAACCGACAGGAAGGAGTTAACAACATTTATTTTGAGGATAAGTAAAATTAGCATCTTTTTAAATAGAAGATTTAAAAAATAAAATAGTAAAAAATAAAAAAAAATAATGAAAATTAAAAAAAAAACATCTGAAGCAATCATCTAAAAGAAAAAAATAATACAAAATCACTTACAAAATATAATTCCGAAAAATAATTTATGATGCACTCATAATAACGCAAGAAAAATAGTGTCTATATTGTTAAAAACGTGTAATTTTGCTTTCCGTCACGAATAGTGTCATCATAAGAAAGACTGATTTACAGTCATCCGTATTGGATGTTGTCGGATGCCGAGCCAGTGATGACAATGCACGGCCACACAGGACTCATGCTGTTGAGGAGCTCCTGGATAGTGAAGATATCACTCGAATGGATTGGCCGGCGTGCTCCCCTGATTTAAATCCGATAGAACATATGTGGGATGCTTTGGGGAGACGCCTTGCAGCACGATTACATCCTCCTGGGAACACCCGACAACTTAAACAGATGCTGATTGAGGAATGGGCACTCTTACCTCAAGAACTGTTGGACAATCTGGTGCTGAGTATGGGGAGACGGTGCGAAGCAACCATTGCAGTAAGGGGAGGGCATATCCCATACTAAGGAACATCTGCTTGCTGTTCTTCCTCTTGGACAGACAATCATGTGTAACGATACTATGAGTTCAATAAAGCCTTTTTTTGTTTGATTCCATACTGTATGCATTGTATTCATTTCTGCGCAACTATGCTATCGTCATTCTTTCAGAACAAAATGCTGTATCTCATTTCTGAATTTCATGTCTCTCAGATGATTTCTCGTGAAGTTATGGCAAAAAACATATCTGTTGCTTAAGTTTTGCACACCAGTGTATATATTCAAATTTCGATATAAAAATTCATTTGAGAAACTGAACATTTAGTATATTTCAGAGTAGTAAAAAAATACCGAAAGAGAAAATTCTTTGCTGGCAAATGTAAGTGGGCGAAAGTTTTCCAAAAGATTGATATATTTTACTAATGAGGAGCATTTTGAAAAGTTGATAAATTATATTGTATGAAATCAGAATGTATTTACATAACGTTTTAGCTATTGCAAATTATAGGATCCATACTTCCCCTGTAGTGAATGAAACGTTACAAAAGTAATAAAGAAATAGATAGTTTGGCTTTTTTATTTTTTAAGTACCCTCTTTCTAATGCACGAACAGAATGACTTCAGAACTCATCATCCCAAAAACGAAAGTGAGAGAATAAAGTGAAGTAAATTCAGAAAAAAATGGAATTGTATTTAATCATAGAGAATACAAGCATGTATGCAGTTTCAAAACTCTACTACATCAGAAACTGACTGAAAATTCCATTACAAAGAAAGGCATTTCCTTAAATAAGTTCATTGAGAATTTCATTACAAAAAAAGTTAAAAAGAATAATAAATAATGTGTAACAATTCTATAATTTACGAAGTAAATAATTTTCAGATTTTAATCAAAACTTTTATTATTATTTAAACTGGCAGCATTTTACAATAAATTTGTTCATGTAGTTTACTGACTTTTTAGATTGTTAATCTATTAATATGATGCATATTTTTTTATCAAAATTTTGTCTTGTTATTCGCTAAGATTGAAAACATGAATTTAGTTTGCTACAAATTATTAGACGTGCAAATTTAAAAGTGTATATTCTACCAAACAAATACTACTTCAGATGAATTAATGTCCCACGAAAAGAATTCGTTTTTTTATTTTAATTTTAACTTTCACACAAGCACGTGAATGAATGTTTTGATTGATGAGTTTGAACTTCGGCACAACATTAAAGACTTTGTTATAGATTGTGTATTAAATTAAATTTAAAAATTATTTAAAACGAAGAAAAAATTATATGAAAAGGAATCTAGTATCATTAAAAAGGCAATTTTCTAAGAAAATGCAAGAGTGTTAGTTAGGGAAGATATGAACATCAATTTCCATAAGCAAGTCTAAGCGATTATTTATCCGGCATATATCGACACTTAAACTACCACGATAATTAGATAACTAATTATTTTCTATCTCTTAAATAAGAGAAGAGATTTAATTTGATAGCAAGGGTGAACTGCAGTGTGAGCTTTTACATCTTCTGTCCTCTGGAAATGAATTTTTCGGCGAGCTTTCTTCCCAGATTTTTAATAATATTTTGTAGCTCCATTAATTAGATAAGCTAGGCGTTGAATTAAGTACTTCTGAAAAAAAATGTCCAACGAAACAGATTGAAATGCTGGTATGACGTTTATTTACATCTGCATATTGCTTATAGATATCCTACTTCTTTTTCTAATCGATTTTGGTTTATAAGTAATACAAAATAATGGGTAAATTCTTAATTGTTTACTCAACATGGTATGGCGTCGAATTTTATTCCTTTTTCTCTTGGCTCCAGTGTAATGATGATTTTCTAAATATTTCTACACTGGTCAACGAACAGTTGTTTCTGTCTGCATGTGGTAATTTAACCCTTAACTGGAAAGGTTAAATTTTAGGACTTAACTGGGGAGGTGCGGTCTACGAGGCAGCATTTCATCTACACCTCAAATTAAATTTTCTAATGAATGTATTAGTATGAAAAACTACCAATATATTTTGCAAATATTTTTCTTGATATATAGATATGTTTTAGAAATATTTCAAAACATATTATCATTGAAAAAATAAATGCGTTGGAACATACATTTTCTTCTCAAATTACATGTTACAATAAATAATATTCTTGAAAAGACATTTTACTTTTTAAATCATATTTACTTTTACAGTATATGAAGGTATATAGAAATCAATATAATATAAAATTCAACAATTATATGAAAAAAAATTACAATGGGTAAAATTGGCCCTTTTTTTATCGGCATGTGTGATTTTTATAGCACGGTTTTAGAAAACCGTGCTATGAAAATCGTGCTAAAAAATTTATTAAGGGCATTTTAAACTTACAGGTTAAGAACTAGTATAAAAATCAACCTATAAATTCTGTATATATCTTTTGGTATATTAATATATTTTATAAATTTTTCAAAATACATTATCACTAGAAAAATTAATTATGTTTGAACACACATATCAGAATCAGTTGAATGTGAATTTTCATCGAAAAACTCTTCTGTACAGTTATCCTTATCATTAAAATCACTTTCTGCTTCATTTAAAAGTGTAAGGAGCTCTGCTTCACAATAGGATCTGTAAATTGGATGATATTTTGGGGCCCAAGTTTTAGAGCCATCTGCCAAGCCTTGTTTATCACTGGGACACTAACAGGGAGGTGCGGTCTTAGAGACCACGCTCAAAGAAATAACTGAATTATTTTAAAAAGCATCCACTGAAATCGGTTGAAAAAGTGCACGTGTACTGAAGGTCACAAAACAGGAAGCTACAGGGTCAATTGAATTGAACTAAAAATAAAATATAGGTGACCGAAAATCCATCGCTAGCGGTCTCACAGACCACACGTCCCCAATTAAGGGTTAATTAAGTATATAAACAAATTAGATGCAAATTTATGAAAAGATTTATGGTCTGGCTTAAATAAAATGACAAATAAATGATTGACTCACTTCGCTAAAAGATCTATATTTATTAAGAACTGCGATTTATTGGCTTGGGCATACGGAATAATAATGGCTTAAAGATTTAAAATACAAACAAGAGATTTTCGGCATACAGCCCTGATATCCCACATTATCAAGTGCGTCTACAGAATGTGACTCCTTACATCAAAACACCCAAGAATAGTAAAGTCGCTAAAATAAAAGAAAAAGAGTTCAGTTCTCAGTCTTTTCAATGCGCAATCTGTTGACGTTCAGGCTAATCACCATACTCCGGGGCGTGGAATATTGGTACCGGTAGAGTAATAAGTCTATTAATGGCTCTTCTGACAGGTTCAGAGAGAGCATGAAGTAGGGCAATTTGAGGGATACTATCGATTCCGGGAATGATCTCCAGGATACAAGCCAGCTGTCGGGATAATGGAAGCAAATTGTCTGCTTAAATAATGGCGAGATCTCTGACATGCAAGGAAGAAAAATGCTGATGCCACTTTTGTCAGGCTTGCAAATGGTGAAGGACGTCACTTGTCCATAAATTCCAAAATTGGTGTTTTAACTGTAAGAGAAATTTCCATCTGCAAGAAAGACTAAAATTTTGATTAAAGACAACAGTTCCTTCAGGAAGCTGAAAAAGGGGTTTCCCAATTAGGAAATTCCCGGGAATGAGAGCTCTGAGATGATCTGGGCCAGTGAAGAGTGGTACTAGTGATCTGGAATCGATACAGGTGTCTGTCTAGCATAAGAAGGTAGACAATTCTTCAAATTAAACAAATGTTCTTAGGAAGTCTTAAAAAGATGTATTTTGGAGAGTTTGATGAATGACTTATAAACCCCGCCGAAATTGAAAGCGTATGGTGGAATGAATTTCCGACGTTTCTCACAATTAGGAAATTATGTATAGACAGTTCTTGGACTAATTTAATTAACAGCATTAGATAAATGTATGAACCTACTAAGTTCGACCCGTTGTCTGACAAGATGACAGTGGCATGACCGGCTCGGGCAATAAACCGATAAAATGGGGGCTACAAATGCTTCCACTGACATTTTGAACATGAGTTTCGAGATGAACTGCTCTAGTAAAAAGCGAAAGATTAGCAGGATGAAGAGAAACCAGAGCATTGAACTGCTCTAGTAGCGTTGCATATGGACAAACAAAGGTAAGACTTAAATTGAGTAGCTTTTTTGAGATGCTGATATTTTGTGACTAACGGTTTAGCGAAATCTACTCAAACTATTTTGAAAGGGCGAAATTTTGTTATTTGGATATTTGGCAAGTCCATCCCATCTTAAGGTTGGAAGATTTAGCGTTCAGTTGATTTCATGACAAACAGTGGAACTACCATCTGAAATCCAGAACGTTTGACGAATGAGGGATAAAATTATTCTGGTCCAGCATAGAAACTTAGTCGATAAAAATGTCGAATTAACCTGGCTCGGCAAAGTTAGTAGTTAAAACTTCTAAAAATGATACAAGAGGATGAATCTTGATACAATAGGAATTTTTGCTTGATCCAATCTAAACCATTCCACCAATAGGATGCATCTGTGAGCTGCTCTATAAAAAGTTCTCTTGCAGCGCAATTTGATGGATCGAGTTTACGGAATGTAATGCCAATCATACATTGAACTTAAATTTAAGATATTATTAACTCGATTTTGAATGAAAATATTACCTTTACTTGGGGATTTATTTATCCAACTTTATAAGATAATTGAATCTGTGCATTAATAACGCTCTTTAATTGGAAAAGATAATGATGTTTTATGGCAGTCACGAGTTCAGCCAGTAGAAGAGATCTGTATAGTTCCGACTTTGGGATAGTAAGTTGTTTAATAGCAGCAAAACGAGTTTTGGCACTAACGAATGATACTTGATCCTATGAAGATTTTAAATATTAATGGTAGCGAATGCTTTTGAAAATGCATCGTAGAAACTGTGTAATTTTATGCTAGAATTATTATCGACTCCGAAGAATCGAGGAATGAAATCAAGTATAGATAATAGATTTCTGTTTAAATTTAGTCCATGTTTCCAGAATGGTAGGAAGAACAGAATCATACCAAGCGGCTTTAGATTCCATATTTATTGCTACATAATTTTTAGTACAATTACGAATGGCGAAAAGACACTCAGCAGGTCAGATGTTTTTGCAATAATGGGCAGAAGTCGTCTCTTTGTGTTAATGATTTTACCATCAACAATTCTTACTTGAATCTGTTAAAAGCTTCCAAAAAATTCCTAATACACGTTGTTTTGATTCTTCATTGCACAACGAATGTATCGATTTTTTGAATACTGAGGAATTATACAACTTTTTCAGAATATTTTTATGACAAATAGACCATTTTCGAAGATTAAATCCCCCTGATTTCATTTGTTTTTGAATTTCGACAAAAACTGCTGTAGCTTCTTCTTCAGCGTCAGCAAATCGTCTACATGAAAATGATTTTTGGCATAATGTGCAGCAATGGAAAGGTTATTTCCTCATCCAAACACTATTGTTGCAGCGTTCACAATGCTAGAAAAGGAACACATGATGTTCCTAAGTTACAGTCTGAAGCTCGTGAAACATTAAGGGATCTGACTGAGTTGATCACCAATCGATTCTATGATATCTACAGTCATTATCGGCGATTAGAACTTGACGAGACATGTTTTCGACGTCGGTTTTCAGTAGGATCTAAATTTGATTAACTGAGAGAAAATTTCAATTTTTAGCTTAGGTTCTATCATCAGAACATTATTTAAAGACTTACTAGTTTTAAAAGACGCATTAAAGACAACACAACACTTAGTGATACTGGAGTTTTCATTTGGAATCATATGATATGGGATATAACAATTAGGTGATTCTCTCACCCTGTCAATCGAAATTGCCTTCAGACGGCCGAAGCGAAAAGTATTCATTCTTGAATTGACAAAATTTATCTTTCAATTGCGGTTTTGGATTAAGTTTGTTTTCTAATTCATAAAGTAAATGTGCAGTTCTTTCCTTGCTTTAACCAAAAGTTTTGTCCTGTTTAAATGGAAGACTGACAATGAATCTGCCTTCTTCCTTTCGACAAACCGATTGCTGAAAGAATTGCTCACAAGGATTATATCTTTTTTCCATTGTGACGTTCGGAGGGATCTCTTCGGCATACCAGAATTTATTTAGCTGATCACAGAAAGTTAAATGGATAAAGGATTGGATAAAGGATGAAGTGTATACTTTTCCGGTCAGGATAGATCCCAATTTTAGTGGGAATTGTAATTGGAGTTCCTGAAGGTTCAGTAATGAGAAGTCCGTCCAGGAGGAGAGCATAAATGTTTGCACCAAAAAAAAATATCAATTTATTGCGAAATATAAAAATTTGGATATGGAAGTATAAGTTTATCTAAATGCGGCCAATTTGGATTTTGAATATCGAAATTTGGAAGAGGCGAATTCATTTATTTACAACAAGCGTTTTAAGATTAAATGAATTAGAAGAGAAATGAGGAGTGAATTCAATCTGATAACTAAATAAAGAAGTTTCTGCCAATAATCCCATTGATTCTGGTTAATTTATTATTTTTATTCTTTAACGGTAAATTTAATTGCTCCCATAACTTTTTTGAAATTAATAATAACTGTGAAGAATCGTCAGTTAAGTATCTGCATTCAATAAATTTTCCCTAATGACCTTTGACCTTTATCACAGCCGTTGAGAGAACAGAGCTATTTTATTGATTCGTTTGAGGATGAGTTCTATTACAAACAGCTACGACATTCGGATTACTTTCCCTCTCAGTTGGAAGACTTATTTTATAGATACAGGGCGGTTATACTTAAACTTCCCCTATAAACAGCAATCTACAACGCAAATGGGTGATCGGATTGCAACGAAATTTGGTATATAGACTATACAAGAGATGCGCTCACAGAATTTTGAAGAAAAAAAAATCAGTTCCAAAATGTCCTCCAGAGGGCACCTTTTCCGGAAAAATATTAAATTTAACACAATAAACGACCAAAATGGAATACAGAAACAATATTAACAATCCAGAATACGAATTACGAGTAATAAAATGTAAAGCCAAGAAACGTTGTCAGTTCTAGGGGGGAAAAAAAGTCGATATTTGCATGCTTGCGAAGAGAAATCTTTATGCAAACAGTTTAGGGTAGGAAACGCTTGCAAACGTTGTCATGTTTTATGTCGATGTTTCCGGCTGTAATGATGGCGGTATCTTTAGAGGAATGTGCATTATTGATGAAGCTGTTTTACGAAAACAAGAGGAATGCTTATACTGCAGTTCGTGAAGTTCGTCTTGTAAAGAGCTTAATGCGTGGACCAATGTCTATTAAAGATATCCGGGCCATGATAAGAGATTTGAAGCTACGAGGACATTAAGAGCTCAACCTGGAAGAGGCCGTAAATCTGTCACATCGGTACTTGTTGATGCGTCAAGACAGCTGTTCTCTCACAGACATAAATATCAGAGTTTGGGGGCAATACGCACATGCAGTTTCCCGACAGACAGGGTATTCTTACAACACTGCCCGAAAGGTGCTCAGAAACATAATGCACTATTCCCCATACAAGATCCACCATACCCAAGAGCTGTTTGACAGGATAAGCTACAACGTCATTCATTCGCAGTCAGTTTTCTCAACAGAATGACTGTTGATCTATCACTGCCTTGAAATATTCTATGAAGCGACGAGACTCGTTTATACCTCAATGAGACAGTCAACACACAGAATTGCCGCATTTGGGCTAAAAAAAGGCGCTCTCTAATGGACATCTTGGAACTATTTTTTTTTCGCAATTTCGTGATCGCTTCTCGTGTATAGCCTATATACCAAATTTCGTTGCAATCCGTTCACTCACTTCCGTTGTTGGATGTTGTTTATAGGGGAAGTTTAATTATAACCATTTTGTAAATCCGATTCATATTTGAAGCCAAATCTGTCAAGGTGTTGATTATGTTCAGTATGTAATTTTGCATGGATGTGAACAAAACAATTAAAAAATGTAACAACTTAAGTAAATGAAATTTGGTTCAAATTTTGAGCCAAATCTGCTGAAAAGTTGACCATTTGTCGATTTTAAGAATGGAATCGGCAATGACTTAAATCAGAAAGCAAAAAAAAAAAAAAAATAGGTATGTGATCCTGTGCCTAGCATTTGTAGTCAGTTTGTTTGGCATTTTGGTCCCAATCGAAAGGGAAGAAAAACATCCAAAAACATATTTCATTTTCTGGTACTTATCCAATGCTTTCAATTAAATCATTTTTTTTTCGAGTAGTTACAAAACTGACATCTTCGGATTCATTTCGTAACTTCTCAAAACTTACAAAACTGAATTGTATTTTTTAATAACTTCCTGTGGCCAGCATAAATATAAACAGAGAGATTTTCTCTTAATTTCTTCTAAGAACTGTATGCACAAAACTCCCATTAGATTGGTGGTGCATATATATACAGTCTTTAAAAAAAGAATTGGGACACACTACAAGTTCAGAGATTTTATCATAATATTTGACTTAAATATACAAATGAAACCAAAACAAAGAAGTAAATATTATTTTGATATATACAAATCGTAATAATTCAAACAAAACTCTCATATTAATGAAATTATTGCTATAATTAAAAATAAAGGAAATTAAATAAAAACACGTGCTCAAAAAGTATTGGGACATTTCTCAATAAATTAAGAAAAACAATGCAAACTTAAAAGTTAATATCTTGTTGGGCCGCCCTCGCTTTTTATGACCTCTCGTAATCTATTTGTCATGGATTAGACCAATTTTTTGCAAAATGATACATTGAATTTGGCCCACTCTTCGACCAAATGTTTTTTTAAATCCAACTTATCAGAAATTTAATGTTTATACAGTTTTTGCTGCAAATAATCCCACACATGCTCAGTGGGATTAAGATCTGGACTTTGCGCAGGAGTCTTAATAATACTAGGACAGTGGTAGAGGAACCATAACTTGTAAATATCAGAATAATTTATAAATATGTTCCGGTTTATTATCTTGATCTATATTAAAATGTGTTGAGATTACTTGCACTCTGCTTTAAATTTCGCTTGAGAATGTCAAGATAGACATATTTATTCATTGTTCCATCAATGAAATTGAAGTATCTGGCAACATTGCTTGCCATACAACCCCTGACTATTTCATTTCTGTCTCCATATTTGACAGCAGGCCGTAAATTTTCCACATGCATTGCTGTATTTGGTTTCCGCCAAACTTTTTGCTTGCCGTCTGATTTGAAAGTGTTATATTTGCTTTCATGTACAAAAATTACATTTTCCCAAAATTCTTTTCGCTGCTTTACATACTTTTAGCAAATACCAATCTAGCTTGACGATTAGATTTGCTGATGTAGTGCCTTCTTTGAGCTACTCTGCCAAGATGTTTATGTTTTCTTAAAACATTTCTGACAATTTCAGATTTTACAGATTTCCCAAATTTACTTTTGCATTGCAGAATCAATTTTACTGCACTAGTTTTTGGATTAAAATGAACTTGTTTCACAATCCACCTCTCTTCACGTTCATTAAATGTCATTGGAAGCTCTGATCTTTGCTTGTTTTCAACACTATTTGTTTATTTGAATCTTCAATAATGTTAAAAACAGTAGACTTACTCTATTTCAAGAATATCTTATACAACGATCTAATTTTCCATTTTTCTAATGACTTATATTAAGATTTCGCACATCAACCAATATATCTTTGTTTCTCCATTTTTTTTCTGTAAGTAATCTTATTTATTGAGCCTTACCTTTTGAACAGGGAATTAAATTTCGTCCGTTGTTCATCCGAGAGACGGGTACCTTCATTTTCTCGAAGTTGACAGGGATGGGATGCAACAAATACAAATAGGAGAGACTTAATATCACCCGGAGGTTCAATAAAGTTAAACGATTGGTGAGGAGCCTCTGAGAAATACCAAAGTCCTTTCTGAAGATCCAGGACCATAGCTGCGGCTCTCAGAAAATGTGTACCGAGAAGAATTCAGTTTCCCTGGGAATTCTTCATGATTATAAATTTCGTGTGGATAACTTTTCATGCCACACCAATATCTACCATCGTTGTGAGTATATCTGTTTTTTGTACATGCCCGTCGGCTAGGGTCATGTCAACAGTACTATTTTCGAATCTTCGTCCATTATTCTTGAGGAAATGGTAAAGTTTTTCTCCGACAACCGAATGTGTAGCCCCAGTGTCGGCACACACTGCTGCTTGGGAACCACAAATCGTAATTTCAATAATGCTTGATGGCTGGCTTTCCATTGAGATATTATAAAAGTTCATGTGATTAAAGGTTGGAGGTTGAGTGTTGTCTACTTGAACCATAGGATTACATTTCGCACATTTTGCCTCCTGGCACTGCACAACCATAGCATGATAGAGGGGGTCTGTCTTTGTAGCTGGGATCCTGCCTACTTTGACTGGGAACCCATGGCAGACCCTATCTATCATCTCTTTGTTCAAATCGGGTTGATTGATATTGATTCCTTTTTGGGAAAATAGCTTTTGATTCATGTGGCTTTGGGGAAAGCTTTAGGTTAACAGAGCGTAAGTTGTCATAACTGTCCAATTTCTCCACTAGATCATTTGGGGTAACTCATTCACTCTATACATCAATAAAATGGTTCTTGACTTCGGGAAGAACTCGTTTTTTTATTTGATCCAGGATCATTAGATCTTTTAATTCTTCAATCTTTGTTATGTTCAATTCTGCTAGCCATGCTTCAAAATAGCTACGTAGTTCAAAATGGAAGTGTTTCCATATGTTTTCAGTTTTTTTTCTTGTGAGTTACAAAGAGGTGTCGCATCCTCTCAGCGCTCAATTTAAACCGTTGAAGTAACATGGATCTAATATGATCAAAGTTATGTGCTTCCTGTTCTGGTTCTCTTGCGATGAGCTGTGCCACACTATTGGGTAGTAGCCCTAGAAGATGAGCAACCCAATTCTGTTTACCTATTTTTAGAATTTTCATTTGACATTCCAATAGATTTAAGAATAGGGCCATGTCCCTATCCTGCGAGTAAAAATCAGGGAGCAACTTTTTCAAGTTAAATGTAGCTTGTTGGTCTGCAGGCAAAAATTTAAGACCAGAAGTCTGCTCCAACTTCTGAGATTCCACTCGCAGATGGAGTTTCTCTAACTCGTAAGCTCTGTCCCGTTCTATTCTTTCTTTTTCAAAAGCGACACGTTCTCGTTCCTCACGTTCTAATCTTTCAGTCATAATGTTTTCTAGGGTATCTTTCACAAAGTCTAAATCTTCTTTGTAAATCGACGTTTTTAATATTAATTAGCGTAATTCAATCACTTTAAGATCACTTCCTCACCAAGTTCTGTGGCAAGTCTTATTAGATCTTGTTTCCTACCTTTAGACATAAATGACATATTGAATGTTTACCTTTACGCGACACCAAATAAAAAGTTATTTTTCTCTAAGTACAGTCAGTTGAGAAACATTCAAATAAAAGTCAATGTTCATACATAGTTCACTTTAAATTCAAAATACTAACAATAAAATTTGAAATTACGTTAAAAAAGAAATAATCAATATTAATATTTTACTGATACACAATTTCTAATTCACTTTTTAATATATATATATATATATATATATATATATATATATATATATATATAAATTCTCAATTAATATTTGTAAAACAAAATTATGTTTGGGAAATATTATCGAATTTCTCAAAATAACAATAGAAAATCCTATACTCAAATTTCAAAAGAATAAAAAATATCCGCAAACATTATCATTTAAGAAACAAACAGAAAAAACGATTTTCAGAATAGTGTCAAGTAAAATTTAAGTCAAGAAATATTCTTATTGAATAAAAAAAAAAAAAAAGGATCACACATAGTATATTTCAAATACTATCAATAAAACAATTTCTCTTCTTGGAACTTTTCCTATTCCGAGAGAAAAAAAAATAAGAATACTTTCATTTACTTTTCTAAACTTTGTTTTAGAAAACTTTCGTTAATAAAAGGAATAAAACAAAATTGATTAATAGCCTATTCTTAAATACAATGCAGTATAGAGACACAAAAAGAAGAACAGAACACCGGATATGCTAAATAATAATAATAAAAAAAGCAAAGCAATAATTTATCTGTTTCGTCTCAAAACGAAACGATTCAATAAAAATAAAATTACATTTCGATGGAGTATAGAAATGAAACACATAAACAAAGTTTCATAGGTTTCAAAAAGATATCTCATTACAAAATGAATACTCACAAAGTATTTTCAATAAACTTATCAAGAAAAGTGATAACATAATAAAAGTGATCCGAACATAAATACCTGGTTCTGTCACTTACAGAACGGTTTCTTAAAACAAAAGCTATTATGCAAAGTTACATTCTATTTCTAAATATCTCAAATATTCTACATATTTTTTTAAATTAGAATAAAATAAGTTATTTTATAACTTTTCTATTATTTTCAAAGAAAACAAAACTGCTTATCTAATCCTTGGATCGGCTCCACGTTTTGGCGCCACATTTTATAGTGGGTGTGTTGTGGTTTTCTAAAGAACTGCCCGGTTTTAAGTACAATATTTTTAATCTTCACAAACACAGCTACACTATAAAATTCACAAACACTTATTTACTACACACACATAGGAAATTTGGTTAAAGAAAACAGTATGGTGGAGGGATTCCACCTTTTCCATCCGAAAGCATTCGGCGTTTGCGCAAGGGTTGCGCATAGGGAAAAAGTCGACTTCAGGATGCAGGTCTGCCATCCAACTGTTTGTCTTCTGTAAAACGCCACAAGGGGGCGCTCTCTTCTCAAGGGGGAAAAGAGGTGCTACATATTCTTATAAAAAATAAGAAGATATTGATAAATAAAGCAGTTTTTTCTTCATTATATTACAACTTTATTCATAAAACGTTAAAAGAATCGGTTTGTATTTTATGTCATCATTTAAGTTTTACATTATACATTTTAAAGCATTGATGTTTCGATTAATTTTTGTGCAGTGTTTTAAGTTTCTTTAAAAAATTATGAAGAAAATTTATCAATCATAACGAATTTTAAAATACTTTTATTTTTATCATTACAAAAGGTTTCATACTTGATAAATAAGCAACACATTTTTTGAGAAAAAAAAAGTTTAAAGGAGACACGAACTTCTATACTCTATTTCACCGTAACTTGGCAGTACTGTAAAGGGCAGAAAATGTGACGCTCCGCATTGGAAAAGAGTTCCCCATCAATTTTGACTTTAAAATAACTAAAATGCGCAGAAATTTATCAAATAATATCGCAAAATACAGAAATCTGTTTTTTATCAGCATGTATTTAAAATTATTCTCAAGTTAGAAGTTCTTACCTGTTAAGTATTTTGTAAATAAAGCGAACTAATAAAACCATAGAGCTGGGATACTGATAGAGGAAATGTAACCCTATTTTGGTGGAGGACAAGATAAAATCACGTGACCTTGCGACAGAATTTGTGTTCGCTGTAACCGCATTCTCCGTTCCCCATTATCTTTCAATGGCAAATTTTTTCTCGATTTTTTCTGTTTGATTTTAAAGCTTATAAAATCCATGGTTAACTATTGCTGTGCAACTGGAAGCAAAGGAAAAGCTTCTAAGGATAGTCCTGTATCATTTCACAGGTATGAACAATAAACATATTCTTTTTATATCCATTTTAAGTCAATTTAAAATTTCGTAACCTCGATCACTCAGTTATTTTGGTGTTATAACTGAATAATATGTAATAGTTTGTTTAGTTATTGTATTAAATTTATTTAACTTGTTATTAATCTTCATTTAAACTGATGTAACTGCATTATATTTTACTATTTGCTTTATTTTAATCTCGAATGTGTTGTAAGTGCTTGGCTGCAAGCTTAGCGCGATTTTTTTCCCGCCAATACAAGTGTTTACATAAATATTATTGACCGATTAATAATTGTGTATTTATTTTAGTGCAAATAAAGTTCCTTATTATTTACAATATGTTGTTTCTTTTTTACCATAAATATTCGAATCGTATTATACCTTGGAAGATATTAAATCATCATTGTAAATGAAATAGTGAAACTGAAACGTATATTTTATTGAAAATGTTATATAGTAAAATTTTCTAAATGTGCTAGCAGTAATTGCATGTTTTTATAAATTTAAATTAAGATCTAAAAGGAAACTAGTGGATATTCTAAAAATAAGAAACTATTAAAGAAAGACATGCTATCTTTACAGATAAAAATTTTGTCTATATGTTAACATTTATTAATAACTTGCGATATGCATATACCCTAAAATCACCGTTTTCGTAAAAATTTCGAATTTCTTTATTATTTTGTATTAAATCAACACATTTAAGATTCTAAAAAGGATTCAATTTTGTTTCTGCGGTAGTTAGAAGCAAAGTTACAGGCAAAATTATAAACCAGAAGCGAAACATTTCAAACTGAGTTCGGGACGAGATTTTGTATAATGGTAGTATACACTTAGAATGTTTATTCAAGAAAATATTTCTCAATAGCCAACCTTAAAACTTTCAAATTTGCTTATATACTAATAATGTGTTTCCCCAACGAGCACTCAAATAGTGTAGTGGCTAAGGCACTAGCGTAGCATTTTAGATCCTGGGCTAGTGTTTTTTGCTTTCTTTCTAAATTATTTCAAAATAATTTAACAGTTTTAATTAATATTCTCCTAATTCTTGGATTATAATTTAACTTATAAAAAGAAAATTAACTATAAATACCCATGCTTTTTTTTACATATTCAGAAAAAAAAAAAAGACTTAGGTCACTTTTATAATCTGCTTTTATAATTTTTTTTCTGTATGAGATAATGATAAAAGTATTTGAACATGTAATGTAAAATTAAAACATGTTTTTAGGTAAGGAAAAGAAATAAAATGTTTACTTAAAGAAAAAAAGTAATCACTTTTAATTAATGCACACAAACAAAGTAAAAAACTAAACATAATTTAAATCAACAAACTCGGCTACTGATGTAAAAAAGAAAACATTATTTTCGAAACCAGTTTGCTCAGTTTTCAAAGAATATATATATATATATATATATATATATATAGAGAGAGAGAGAGAGAGAGAGAGAGAGAGAGAGATATATAGATAGATAGATAGATAGATAGATAGATATAGATAGATAGATATATAGATATATTAGGAAATGTTAACCGGAAATCAAAACCGATCGGACCCAATGCCGGGAAGCAAAATGTTGCGCGGCAGTTTTTGAGTATTCCAAGATTTGCAAAATGGCGCCAAAAAAGATATTCTATGTTCACCAGGAGAAGGCACTTCGGTCCTCCTTCTTGGAGGTAGAGTTCATTTCAGCGCGGAGAAGACGTGTAAACTTCCCCACTCTTGTTAATGAGACAACCCTAAATGCGCGCCAAACGGCGAATGTTTACTCTTTATCACTTACTTTGTTTTAACGTCTGCTGTCGTACTTTTCGTTCTTCTAGCTAGTTATTAATAAATAATATATATTTAATTTCAAAAACTGCTTTTTTCAAAGCTAACAACTGCAAAATGTCTTTAAAAGGGCGAACTATTCACTCGAAAGAGAGAAATATAATAAATAATGTTACTAAATTTTGTGAAGATGAGGCTTTAGCTGGAACACTTTTGTTTCCCCTTTCCCAAGCCGAAAAACGTGCTGCTTCAGCGACTGATGTTTCACTTAGAACAATTAAGCGAATTAAAAATGAAGATATTTCTACAAATGGACAGTTATCTAAGCCAGGGAAACATCGAAAGCGTCCCGAGACTCGGAATGCAATATTGGACAATTTTGATCTGTGTGTTCTTCGAAATATTGTGAATGAGTTTTATGCAAACAACAAAATTCCATCTTTATCTCGATTGCTTCCCGTGGTGAAGGAAAGAATAAATTTTCCTTGGAAAAGAGGAACTCTATGGAAATACCTCCACATTGCAGGTTTTCAGTACAAACGTTGCAGAAACCAGAGACAGATCTTAATTGAAAGATCGCACATTGTAGCCTGGAGATTTCGTTTTCTTAGGGAAATGAAAAAATTCCAAGAAGCAACGAGGAACATAGTTTATATAGATGAAACGTGGTTGGACATCAATCTTTCATTCGAGAAATGTTGGAGAGATGAAAAAATTGGCTCAGGTCATCGTCTGATTGTGGTTCATGCTGGATCAGAATGTGATTTCTTTCAAAATGCCGGATTAATATTTAAAGCTGGATCTGCAACTGGAGATTATCACGGGCACATAAACTCTGATAATTTTAAAAAATGGATAGTTGAGAAGCTGCTACCTAATATTCCAACGAATTCGGTAAAAGTTATGGATAAAGCAGCTTATCACACGAAAGTAATGGATCCCGTACCCACAAAAAGCTCAAAAAAGGATAAAATGTGTGCCTGGTTGGAAAAAAAGCAAATCCCGTATGATAAAAAAATGCGAAAAGTTCAGTTACTTGAATTGATTGATGCAAATGCAAGAGGCGAAAAAAAATATTTCATTGACGAAATTCTAAAAGAACAAGGACATGATGTTTTGAGACTTCCCCCATACCACTGTGACTTAAACCCAATAGAATTAATTTGGGCGGATGTTAAACGTTACGTGCGAGAGAGAAATGCGACTGCCGACATGAGTTTTCAACGTCTTGAAAGTCTTGCTTCGGAAGCCATGATAAATATTGGAAATATGAGATGGGAAAAACATTGCAAACATATCGAGCACATTGAAAAAAAGTATTGGGAAACTGACGGCATTGTCGAAGATGTCGTGGAAAACATTTCTTTCAACATCAATTCGGATTCTGATACCGAGAGCAATTTTAGTGATGATGACTCTGATGATAGTTATGATGATGAACATTAATTCTAATTCCTACAGTTTTCATTTCCTTTGTTAAGAATGTTTTGGTTATTTTTAATTAGAAACATTTGAATAAAATTTAATCAGTTCAAGCAGTATGAATAAATGCCTAGTTGATGTTTTATTTATTAGCAAGTTCTTATAAATACAAGTTCTAATATTACAAAGGTAATGCAATTTTTTTAAATACTATTTTTATTCATGAAATAATTTAAATCGGGCTTCTTCATTATAACTAGATTCTGAATTATGTCTCATTCCAAAAAATAATAACTGTAACTTATTTATCAAATTTAAGAAAAATATATTTTTAACCAAATTTATATTTTTTCCAACTTTTAATAAATTTTATAAAAGGAAATGTCAACTTCAGCAACAAAATTTCAGTGTTAACAATACTAAGTATTGTATATTAATTTAAAATTTGAACTATCTATTTTTAATAGTGCACAGATTAAACATGAAATAATAAATTGTTTTATAAAATATAGTAGCGTTGATAAAATTGATGTCTATCTCATTTTAGAAATTTTCCTTGAAAATTTGGTATGCAGTAATGAAAAAAATTTTAAAATATTTTCCAATTTTGAAAGAAGTGGTTAGTGTTATTGCTATTTACATTACAGACAGCATATGCCAAGCTAATATAAAATAAATATCCTTATGGCTAGATTTTATTTATTTATTTTGATCAGCTGAAAACATAAAGATTTTATTCAGAATTGTTTTCAGCTAGAAAAAGACAACAAATTAAGGGTAAAATCTCTTAAAAGATGTACATTTTGTGTGGTATGTTGAATGTCAGTCAATTACTCATGGAATTCGTCAATTGTCTCACTGAAATGATAATATAAAAAAGGGTAAAAGCTAACGATCGCCAGTTGGCAACCTTTCTTGACACTGATCACTTTCTCCTTCCGAAATCATCGAAATAGTATCGTCTGATCCCACGTGACGAGGGTGGAGCCAAGTGCCAACTTCTGGTGAACGAACAATATTCTAAAGGTCAGATTTTGCCGAAGTCATGTACCTCATGTTGCGTACACTTGCTTAGACAAGGAACAAACGACTAGCTCCCTCCAATTATACAGGGTGTTGCCAAATTCGACTGACAAATTCAGAGGGCTGATAGTAGGTATCAAGAGGATAAAGAATCACCATACAACATGGGGTCCCAAACGACGTTTAGGGGGTGAAAATCGCAAAAATATAAGGAGTCGACGAACTTTTGGAAACTGTAAAAAATTAATAAAAAAATAACAAAAGTTGTTTCAACTATGAATTTTTTTTAAGTGAAAGCACATTCTTAAAGGCAATTTTTCATGCGAGTAACATGCAGATTTGATGAACCAGGGGGGTCGTAAATTATTGAAAACGAAAAAGTAGTTTAGAACCCTTATCTGCAAAAATATTAAAACTTTAAGAAAGATAAAAGCTTGAAAATATAAGGAATTTTATATTCCTTAATTTGATACAAGTCTGTAGTGTGAAAATTGAGGAGGCTTTAAGATATTCAAGAAAAACTAAAACGTTTGCCAGGAAACATCGCTGCAACATCTTTACCGATATTTACAGAGGGTGTTGCCAAATTCGAAAGGTAAATTTAGAGAAGTGATAGTAGACATTAAAGAGATTAAAAATTATCATAAAATATAGGGTCGCAGGAGACGTTTTTTCTGTGAAAATCACAAAAAGAGATATAGAAGAGACAATTAGCCTGGCGAAGAAAATGGCTATAAGAATGCAAGGATTTGGAACAAGGTATTCGAGAAGAAGACGTTTTCTAGTATTTAAATTTTCCATGTGTTCATGGAATATAAAAGCTGCGATCATTGCAGAATTGATGGTTCGAGGAATATAAAAGCAGCTTATATTCATTAAAAAACAGTGCAGAATAGATAGTCGATAAGTTTCATTCGCAAACAACATGTTAGATTTCATGAATGACGAATATGCGGATATGCATTTAATTTACGATCGAGCGAATGGTAATGGACGGCTAGCACAAAGAATATACCAACAGCATTATCCAAGTAGGCGTTGTCCACACCACAGCACCTTTGCAAATATTAATAGACGGTTGCGAGAGACAGGATCCTTCAAAATAACGAGGCCAAATACAGGGCTCGAACGCCTCAGTGGTGCAAAGTACCTTGTTTTCTTGCAGCACGTCCTTCCGGATTTACTGCAGGAAATACCGGCCATTGCACACCAGAACATGTGGTTAATGCATGGTGGTGCACCAGCGGATTTTTTTGAATCCTGTGCGTAATTAACTAGATGATACATATCCTGGGACGGGGATTGGACGTGACGGACCTGTTGATTGGCCTCAAATTTCCACGGACCTTAATCCCTTCGATTTCTTCTTCTGGGGTCTTATAAAATATCTTGTTTATCAGACACCTTTGGATACATTGAAAGATCTCGTAGCACGGATCGTCGTCGCTGCTGGAGAAATTGCAAGCACACCTGGTATGTTTGAGCACTTTCGGTGGTCCTTTAAACGTTGGTGTCGATTGTGTAATGACCTTCGCGGCCGCAACATTGAGCAATTTTTATAAAAGTATGCAAATGTATGCTGTATCTGTATTCCAGCAAATAAATTTTCACCGTCGTTTGCGAGTTTATATTTCTTTGAAAATTCCTATAGCCTTGGTGCCTACTATTACTCCTCAGAATTTTTCAATAGAATTTTGCAACACCTTCTGTAAATATGGGTGCCGATATTGCAACGATGTTTCCCGGCAAACATTTTAGTTTTTCTTGAATATCTTAAAACCTCCTCAGTTTTCACACTACAGACTTATATTAAATTTAAGAGTATAAAATTCCTTATATTTTCAAGCTTTTATTTTTCTTAAAGTTTTAATATTTTTGCAGATAAGAGTTCTAAACTACTTTTTGATTTTCAATAATTTACGACCCCCTAGTTCATCAAATCGGCATGTTACACACATGAAAAATTGCCTTTAAGAATGTGCTTTCACTTAAAAAAAGTCATAGTTGAAACACTATCAATCAAATCGTTGATAAAGTTTCGCATCTTACAGGTATTTTGCAAAGAATAGTTTCCGCTTGAAAAAAGCAATAAAAGGCACCCAGTCCTTTTAGTACTCTCGGAAAGAAGCGACCAGGCTCAGTAGATAAACATTCGAGACTTGTAAAATATGATGACTTTACATTATCCTGTATTCGACGAAAAATCCATGCATTTTTTTCGTAGAAATGAGATCCCAACATTAGATAAAGTTTTAAAAGACATGAACGATGATAGAGATATCTTCTCAGAAAACATTAGCTGAACAACACTTTAACAGAATATTGAAAGATTTTGGATTTTTTTTTCTTTGAAAAATGAAATGAAATTTTAAAGATTTATTAAAATAATGTATCAATAATATTGAACAAAGTAATGAAAATAAGGAAAGAATTAATTTTCTGATTTAAAATGATAATATAATAAAGTTAATAAATATTTACTATTTGACAAAAAATTTGGGAGAAAGTTTCGCCAGCGATCTGCATTTCTAGTCCCCTGACAACGACTGCGATTCGGCATGCTTAGAATATACAATACTGCCAAGTTAGGGTGGAACAGAGTATAGTTTGAAATATCGTAGATGATAATGTTTTATGCTTAATTTATTTATCCTGATTTTTTTTAATTGGCTTCTAACTCTAAGCAGTGATAAGGTGCATACTTGCATTAATAATAATTATAATTGAAATCTTCGAAATACAGATGAGTGTAAATTTATCAACTAACAACAAATTAAGGAAACCTTTCCCTCAAACCGCAAATGACAACCATAGAGTACCCTATTAATGTGGAAAACTAGATAAGCTTTTCAATTATATTTAACAGGTGTACTTCTCCTGTTATTACTCTGAAGATTTTAGAGCCCCAGGTTTTGAGACACCAAAATTCTTACATTCGCCTAGTTAATAGAGATAGGAAATGTTAATATCATAAGAATTTGCACACAGATCTAAAATAAAAACCAAATTTATAAAGTCACGTGGAATTCAGGGTCACACTACACTGGTGCGAGATAAAAACGTAACGAGGGAAAGTAGGTGTTAGGAGAGGGAGTGGCAGTGACTTCTACTCATAAGGTTACCGAAAATAGATTCAACTATTCACAAACTTTCCTGCCAAGCTTATAATTTTTACCGAATGGTGCGGATACGCGCATCTAGCACTCCACAATAGTCAGATTCCAAAATAGGCCGATTTCTGCGCGCTAATAAGGATGATTCTGGTATCAAACAAGGCAGATTCATTTAACTTATTTTTTCAATCATCAGAAAAGTCCTTTAAAACAAAAACAAGAAAAAAAAATGTCCCCCAAAAATTTAAATCCAAAATTCTTCTAAATTTATTTTGAGACAAGACTCAAATTTAATGGGTTTCGTTTTGAGAAAGAGTTGGGAATTATGAAAAAATAAAAGCTATTATTTTAAAAGAATTGCAACCAACCCCTACATAGTGTCTCAATCAATTTTAATATAGTCATCAATCACAAAATCAAAGTTAAGTACAGTTCGCTTAAGCGCAACTTTTGAATACTACTACCAATTATGTGAGGTAAACGACTTTAAATCGGTGTGGAGAAAAATGTGGTAGATAAAATCTACAGTATATTAGACCGTGAATTAAAAATGCATTTTAATGTTAAACAAAGAGAAAATTGGTGCAGACTTCAGCAATTAGACTGGGGATGCGATATTTATCTCTCAGTTAATGGTAAATCCAAAGCCGAAGCAATTTTTGCTAAATCGTTCGGTAAAATAAATAACAGATATAAAGAAAATTATAGAAATAAAATTAAATCGAATTTTTTAAAAAAAATTTCAAACATCTATTTGTCTAAAGTGAACAGCGGAGATCAATGTATGTAAGGATACATGAAACAACCACTTTTTGAATAGGTATTCTAAGTTTCAAAAGTTTTCTGTTAATCTGAGAATGAAAATTCTAAAATCACATAACCTATGCAACAATCTGACACAAAAGATTACACATTGTTGTTTTTGTAACTTTTTAAAAGAAATATTGGATAAATTACAACAAGCTTGTACATATATATTTTCTTGTACTTTATACTTAATGTATTAAAGAGACAATTTTAATTACTCAATTTATATAACGCAGTAACAATCAAAAATAAAAACAGAAGTGTCTCAAAAGTTTAGACAAATTGACAAAAACTAGTTAAAACATAACAAAATACATAATTTTAATAACCTGGTCTCTTTTACTTTTTCTTAACTAATTCGTAATCACAATTGTTCATTGAAGAAATTTTTGCTTTGATACCGAATCACATTCAGTTGAAGCTCGAAGCTCTTCAACAGAGGAGTACTGCCTACTTTTTCATACACTTTACGATACATAATATCTCAAACATTTTTTATCGGATTTAAGTGTAGGCATAGCGATGGCCTAATATTTTTGAATTCTAGCCAATTTTTGTGGTCCTAGGGGTATGTATACTCGCATTATCTTATTGAAATTTCCACTGTGGATCTCCTAGAAACTCTGTAAATGATAGTAAATTGCTCTCCATTACCTCAGCATAGTTTTTTGCTGTTTGGCGACCATCAAGGAAACCCACACCTACTTGTCCATTGAAGCAAGATGCAGCTCAAATCATCAATGAACTCCCACCTTGCTGCCGACAATAGAAAATCCTTGATTCTCGGAGAAAGCCATACCATTTTTTTCATTTATTTTCGAGCCCATTACATCCGTTGGATTTTATATTGTTCTTTCAACGCTATTTTTCGTTTCATTTTGCGAAAAACTCTAGTATTCGTCTCTCGAATACGTTGGCGAATCGTTCCTTTTGATATTTTAATACCAGAAACACTTTGTATTTGACGTAAACTCATTTACTGTAAACATTCTAATTTCTTCTGTCATCCCATTTGTTTGTGACTCGTGGTCTTCCAGATCTCATTTTGGCCTTACATTTTTTCTTATGCGGATAAAATTCGATAAATAGACATCTTAGACCTGCTCAAAATACTCGCAATTTCGTAAACTCGCTTACCTTTTGATTCCAACTTTTACCTCCACTAATTGAAGTTGTCTGACTCGTCGCATCTTCACTAACTGTCGTTATCGAATCTTAAACATTAATACCTCGAATGTATGACGTCAAAAGTTTAATATTTACAAATTGTTGCATGACTTTTTCAAAAATTCGCCATAGTGTCTATATTTTTGAAATAATGCAAATTTTATATATATTTTTGTTACTGTTAAATATGAATTGTTTAATTAAAATTTTCTGTTTCATTAGGGAAAATGTATAACAAAATTAATGTGCACAAGTTTGCTACAATTCCTTAAATATTACCTTAAAATAGCAACAACAACAAAAATAAAACAGTATCTAAAACTTTGTGTCGGCAAGCAATAAGTGTTTATTGCTAAATTGTATGGCTAAAGGATGTAGCACAAATAATAGTTTCTGTAGAAAGTCTCATTGTTGACTGTTTTATTTTCAGAAAAGAGAAATATTAAATTCCCATTTAGAAACTGATGAGCCAGTACAGTGTAATAATTCCTCGATTCTGAAATCAAGTGCATTACTACTTACTTTCAGCACTTATGCTTCCACCCCTGGGTCTATTATAAGTAAAATTACAAGAATTTTATGTGACAACAAGATTTAGAGAACTTGGTACAATAAATCATTGGCTAAACGCTTAAAATTAAAACCTAATCGAAAAGAGAGGCTGTCAATTTGTTCCCCATCTTTTCTTTATTTTTTTTAACCAAAATCCAACCGTCGAAAAAGAAATGCGATTTCGCTGAAGTAAATTTTATTAGCAGATACGATCCTAAACAACAGATTAGAATACAAATATTGATAACGGAAACTTTAACAGGTGGCCCGATTCAAACCCCTAATAATGAGGCGAAATGGATAATGCAACTGCGCGGATTGCCCCGACCCCCGCCCACTTGTAAAAGTCACTTAAATATTGATGCCTTAATCGGCGCGAATACCTTCTAAAGGGTAATCGAAGATTCTCGATTCCAAAAAAGAATAAGTAATATGATTTGCATCCTTACAATATTTGGTTTCGCGTTGCTAGGGACACAAGAAACTAGTTCAATTCCCGCTGCTTCGAAAACGTTCTTCATTTCCACTGCAGATATTCAGATGTAGAAAATTGATTCTTTAAGCATTTCAGATACGGGAAAATTAAACGAAACTGCAAGAATTTAATGGATTTATTTGAAAGGGACTTAAAATTCTGAAATGGGAGTTATAAAACTAAACTGTTATGAAAAGTTAATCCGGAAGAATTTAGAAACGATTACTGTTTAGCTAAAAAGCATTTCGATGAATTATAGAGAGTTTTCTTTAACGCTTTGCACTCGGAAAAGTAATTCAATGCATATTTATTCACTTAAGACAAGGACTTTTCATTGCTCCGAAAAACAAATATATATAATTGTTTTCACTTATATTTTCCCGAATTATTTTCCACATCTTCTTATTATTTTGTAGATGTTTTAAACAATTAAAATTAAAAAATAAATATATAAAACATCAAAATGATGCAACGTCTTGAATGGTGAGTGAGAGTCACCATCCGAGTGCAAGGGGTTAAATAAAAATAGCTGGGGAATAAGTATTGAGAAATAGTAAAAGAACAGATTTTATAAGGAATTGTTGAATAGTGTGGAAGATTCGAAAATGAATATTTTATGCACCATAAAGCAGTCGCCAGAGAAGATAAAGAAATAAGGAAAGTTCGAGCAGTATTTCATTGTAGCTCGTAATCAAGAGGTTATTTATTTATGAATGTTGAAATTGGTTGGAAATGGCCCGAATCTTAATTCTAATTTTCTAAACATAATTCTCAATTTTCGTAAATTTAAAATAGCATTTAATGCTGATATAGCAAAGGCGTTTTTTAATGATTGCAATTTCTGAAAGGGAAGGAAAGTATCTAAAATTTCTTTGGTATTCGGATAATCTCCAAATGAAAAGTGCAAATTTATGAGAATGGAACGATTATATTTCGGTTGCAAAATATATCTATTTTTTATGGGCCGTACTTAAACATACTTTAAAAATTTTAATCCGATAAACCCAATTCTGTTTCAATGTTAAATTATGGACTGTATATCAATGATATGTATTTTGGCGCTAATAACGTGACTGAAACATTTGAGCTCTCATCAAATGCTGTATCTATTTTGAAAAATGGTGGTTTCAATTTGAGAAAAATGAGTTAGAAAAATTGTGGATTGTGAATTGGACTTAATGAAGGTGAGAGGGGTATCTCTGCGAAAATGCTAGGATTAAATTGCAGTCCCAGTCGAGATGTTTTACTCTTGGAATTGAAGGGTTTAGTAGATAATTCAAAAAAGAAGATTAATAAGCGTTCTGTTTTATAAGCGGTAACTAAGATTTTCGATCCTATTGGATTGATAGCGCTATTTGTTCCTCGAAGAAAGTGTTTATTGCAGGAAATACGGAAGAGAGAAATTGATCGGGATGACAATTTACCAAAGGATTTGCAGAAAAGGAACTTTAATAGTGTGATGAAATCGAAAAGTTAAGGGAAATAATAATACTGAAGAACTGCTTATGGGATTATGAAAATGGACTAGTTGAGATACATATTTTCTCGTCTAATGCTTATAGAGCTGTAATTAATTTAATATACTTTGATAAGAGTGGAAAATGTAGAATGTCTTTTATTATATCAAAGAATAATGTTGCCCCTTAAAATATTAACTTTGCCGCATTTAGAATTAATGGGAGTAGTGATTGGTGCGAGAATAAGAAAATATATCAAAGGGAGTTTCGACGAATTACTTGAAAAAATTTTTTTGACCGATTCTTTAATGGCTCTGTATTGGTTGAAGGAAAGCACAAAAAAGAGCAAACAGTTCGTTGCGAATCGAGTTTAGGAGGTGCAAGAAAATTTAGATCCAAAGTGTTAATGTCATTGTCCATCAAGTGAAAATCCTACTGGTTTATTGACCAGAGGTGTTGCAGATGGGCATTTGAAAAAAAAAAAAAAAAAAGGACTACGATGGTATAGTCCTAATTGGTTTCAGGAAGACGTTGATTTTTGACCTAAGCATTTGCTTGAGAAATCACAAGATAGTGATGAGGTGAAAGAAGAAAAGAGGAGTGTTGGGAAAAGTTTTGTCGTTAAGGTAGAATTTGAAAATTTTTGGTTTTTTTCAAATTGGAGTAAATTATTATGAGATGACATGGTGTCTTAGCTTTATTGATAAACTAAAAGGATTGAGAGAACAAAAATTACATTTTGAAATGAGTAAATTGCGTCGAGCGGCGAAGCTTGTATTCAAAATTGTACAGGCAGCTGAATTTGCTGAAGAAATACATCAGCTGAATAAAGAAAAAAATTGTTGCTTCAAGTAGTCAATTGAGTCAGTTAACTGCATTCCAGGACGAATTTGGTGTTTTGTGCGTTCGTGGAATCTTAGCTAACGCAAAATTATCCTATCGAATAAAACACCCTTGCATTCTTGCAAAAACTCATCCAGTGACCAGCTTGATAATCCGAAACTATCATATTGTTACGAATTACTCTCCGTCTGGGTTCTTTTCAAGATTTGTTGGTCGATGAAATAAACAGTCCTTTAGATACAAGATACGACGTTTATTAACACGAAGGTGCTAACACAAGGACAGCAAATATATACAGCCGAGACAAAAATAGGCAACACACAGAAGCACACTACAACAAACAGTAGTCCACAAGTAGAAATCGATAGCAATAACAACTACAGCAACAAAGCGATCAGACAGAATTCAGCAGAGAGAGGGAATTGATGTAGCTTCACTTTACGGCCTCTCCAAACATCTGCAATTCTCCACTGTCTCCTCGCTTTAGTTGTATCCCACTGCAGATTCACTACTGCATGACTGGCTACTTCTCACAGGACTCGATGCTTCTTCCACAATAAACAGCAGGACTCGGCACACAGCTAAGTTCAGCAATCGCTTGAGCTCCACACAATGCTTGTTCTTCGCTGGACTATTTCGCCGTTGCTTCGTTATCCTCTCTACGACTCGATACTTGACTAAGACCGACTCCAGCTTGAGACTGCCGGTCTTTTATAGTTCCCTTGAGACAGGCAGAGAAGGTTCTGGTCCAATCAAGTGTATCTTGGTTCCTATAGGCTGAATCGCTAATATTCTCGAAGTTTCCAGTAATATCTATTTTGTCGCCAAAGTCGTCACCAAGTTGCCAATTGTCGCCAAGCTCTGAGATCTCTGACGCGACACCCAATCAGCACCCAACAGAGCTGATCGTAAAACGGTCTTTCCACTGATTGAACTAATCGTGCTGGGAAGCAACATTACAGGTTTGTAGCAATATCAAATATTTGCTGGAGGAATTCAATTATTAAAGTCAACAATTAGACAAACTTAATAGATTATTAGTTCAAGATTCGTCATCTTTACAGTTGTGAAAGAACGTATTTATCTATACACGATTTCGTAATGAATTTTTCGATCAAAGGATTACTTAACTCATTGTCAAGTTCGAAATAAGTGGAGTTAATCTTCCGATAATTTAAAAGTAAATGACTTAAAGAAGGTAATTTACCACCAATTATATGGAAAATGGCAAGAGTTTTGGACATTTTTGAAGGTACTGACACACTATGATTGCACTACGTATTTTGCTAATTTTTTGTGTTTGTGTTTTTATTACACTATTGTAAGACCCGTTCCTCCGCTCCCAACGACGAGAGTTGCAAACCACTCAAGAGGGGAAAGGTGACGTGGTATCCGAGGGGGTGAAACCAGGAGAGAGACGAAGTTTGGAGCATTGATTGCATAGGACC
Source organism: Argiope aurantia (assembly GCA_026543865.1). Lineage (NCBI taxonomy): Eukaryota > Metazoa > Arthropoda > Arachnida > Araneae > Araneidae > Argiope > Argiope aurantia. The sequence continues at coordinate 99,807 of JAPMOR010058754.1, read as the reverse complement.
ACTGGAGCCTCCGCCCAGGAGAGGACACAAGTTCATCATTTGCGCTATTGACACGCGTACACGTTGGGCAGAAGCCATACCAGTAAGAAATATTACTGCGAAAACTACATGTGATGTGCTCATGAAAATTTTTACAGCTACAGGATTCCCTGAAGTCGTTTGCACTGACCAAGGTACTAACTTTACATCGATTTTAACTAAAGAATTCCTGAAAGTGATTGGCACAGCACCGAGGTTTGCTACTTCCGGGCATCCGGAAATCATGGGTGCAGTTGAGCGATGGAATACAACCTTAAAGGAAATGCTCAGCAAGAATATCCAGGAAAATGGAAAAGATTGGGACATACATCTGCCGTATCTGTTATTCGCATATAGGGAAGTATCATACAGTACAACAGGACTGTCGCCATTTCAAATGGTCTATGGAAGGTTACCCAGAGGGCCCTTGTCTCTAATGAAAGACTTCTGGACAGGAAAAAGAAGAACCCCAGTAGGTGTCTCCAGATCCATTGAGAGTTATTTAGAAAATTTGCAGAAAAATTTAGGAAAGGCTCATGGCATTGCCATGGAGAATGCCGAAAACAACCAGGTAGAATATGCAAGAAGATATAACTTGCGAGCTCGTGAGAAGACCTTTCAAGTAGGAGAAAAGGTTCTGATTTTGGATTCAGCTTCTTCTCATAAGCTGTTAAAGAAATGGATCGGGCCAGTCAGTATCGTTGCTTTTACAAGACCCCATTCAGTACTCGTCCGTATGGAAGATGGTACGAATAAAGAGATCCATTTCAATAAAATTAGACCATACATAGCACGACTTGAGAAAGTCGGAGTGATATATGACCAAGACAATGAATTTGGAGAAATATTTCCTGCCCCAACCAATTGCAATCAGAAAAAGCAAAATCAGTCGTGATATAAGAACGCAAATTTATAGTCAAGGAGAGGAGTTATCGTTACAACAAAAAGCTGAGCAGGTTGATATCCTATCTAAGTACACAGACAGTTTCAGTAAATTTCCAGGGAAAGCTAAGGTGTCAGGACATAACATTAAGGTAACCGATGATTGTGTCCCTAAGCGTTTAGCGCCATATCGTGTCCCAATTGTTTTGCAAGGGGAAGTCGAACACCAAGTTCAAGAACTTTTAGAGACAGGACTCATCGAACATAGCGAGAGCGACTGGGCACATCCCGTAGTGTGCGTTGCTAAGAAAAACTGTAGCATCAGACTGTGCGTGGACTACCGTCAGCTGAATAAATATACGATTGCAGACGCCTATCCAATGAAACTGGTGACTGAACTATTGTATGAAATAGGAAAAGCTAATTTTATATCCATATTAGATCTCACCAAAGGATATTGGCAAATTCCCATGAAGCCTGAAGCGAAACATTATACCGCTTTTATCACTCATTCTGGGTTGTACCAGTGGAATGTGATGCCATTCGGTATGAAAAATACAGGAAGCACATTCCAAAGAAGCATGGACAAGATCCTCTCAAAGCATCAAGAGTATTATCTTGCATATATTGATGATGTCGCCATTTTCTCCAAAAAATGGGAAGAGCATAAAAAGCACATTATGCAAGTATTTCGTACGCTTCAAGAGTCCAACCTTACCATAAATCTAGAAAAATGTGAGTTTGGCAAGAAAGAAGTGAAATTTCTTGGTCACATCGTCGGATCAGGAAGGCACTCTCCAGATCCCGAGAAAATTGAAGCCATAAAAAAATTATTGAGACCTACATATAAGAAAGACCTACAAACGTACAAAGAATACGTAGTTTGCTAGGACTTGCAAATTATTACAGGGACTATATCCCAAACTTTTCTTCATTAGTATTACCACTAACAAACCTCACCAAGAAAAACGTACCCAACAAAATTCCATGGGCCAAAGAACAAGAGCAAGCATTCCAAACCTTAAAAGAAGAATTAGTCAAGATGCCTTCATTATACACTCCACAACTGGGAAAACCATTCCAGTTATACACGGATGCCTCAGCAACAGCCGTCGGAGCCTGCTTAGCTCAGATAGGTGATGATGGGAAGGAAAAATCCATTGCAATTTTCAGCAAGAAATTGACTGCAACTCAAACACGGTGGGCTACTATCGAGAGAGAAGCCTACGCCGTACTGGAGGCCTTGAAGAAATACGACACATAGATATTTGGTGCTCGTGTTCAAGTTATCTCCGACCACAACCCTTTGACGTATCTCACTCAGCAAACGCTTCATAGCGCAAAACTTACACGATGGTCGTTAGCCTTACAGAGATACGATGTGACAATATCATATCGAAAGGGGAGCAAATATTGCAATGCAGATTCTCTATCTAGATTGCCATTGCAGCAGTAGAAAAAAAAACCTTTCAAGAAATGTACGAAAGCATTTGTACATCTGTTCTATAATCTGTTCTGTTACTTTTATCACCAATTTTGTGCATATTTGATATTTTATATATATATATTTGTTTTTCTTTATATTTTGAATTTGTGTATGTGTTATTTCTTTTCTTTGAGAATTGCATATCAGTTGCTATCCCACCTCTTTCCTGATCCTTTCCTAGTTGTAGCGATCAAATACTGCTTGGAACTTTGCTTCATTTCAGGTTCAATCTTTTACCGTGGGAGATGATGATCAGTGAGAAGAAACTCGTCCAGTTCTCAAGACGCAACATTGTCTTTAAGGTGACAATGTGCTTCTCCAAGGGGGGGGGGCGTGTAAGACCCGCTCCTCCGCTCCCAACGACGAAGGTTACAAACCAGTCAAGAGGGGAAAGGTCACGTGGTATCCGAGGGGGTGAAACCAGGAGAGAGACGGAACAGGAAGTGGATCAGACAGATAAGGACGAGGGACGACGAGCGAAGGTGGTGTGGTTCGCCATGAACGAAAGAGACTTGATTCACTTTTATGTTTTATATTTTAATCCATTACTGTAAATATGTAAATAATATAGTAATCTAGAATATGATGGGTTCCTGTATTTATTTCTACACAATCATCACGATTGAATCGGACGATTATTAAGATTGAACTGGATATAAAATGATCACTCAGGCCTAGACATAGAATAGGCGCCAGCCGTTGTTGGAATAGCTAGGAGAAATACACGTAGGAAGTGTAAGGGAACTTTACTACTATAATCTCGAGTTCTAGAATATATGCAGTTTTTTATATATCTGTTTTAAATTCTTTTTGTGTGTGTGTATTATTTGATTTAATCACATTATCTCACTTTTCATAAGCTTCCATGTTTATTTTCTTTATTGAAGTCAATTTATTAGAGAGGATATTTTAGATGAAACTGATATTTTTGAATTTAGAGAATTTGAAAATCAAGATTTTCATTATTTACTTACTTTTCTAAACTGAGATTGGGATTTTCATTGTATTGGATGACCTAGTCATCGGAGATGAAGATGTTGCGAATTACAAAGTCTGAGAAGTAGGTGGCGGTGTGTGTATTCACTTTCACTTGTACATATTATATAATGTTTCATGTACATTGCTCATTCCTGTAAATACAAGGTAACACAAAAAAAACGTGAATTTTTGAAATGCGTTGTGACAGTCATGAGCAAATGGCAGCACTGTGAGAAGTGACCTTGAACAAGTAAACACTTCACCATTTTAATAACCATGGGTCAGTAGGACGGGCAAAGCTTGCATTCGCCATAAAAATGTTTTGCAAAAACAATTATAGTTTGGAAGATGGGCAGGGGAAGTTCCAATATTTTTACAATTTAGGACTTCATGGTATCATCCCATCGAAACTCGTGATAAAAAGTTGGATTAATAAATTTGAAGAGACTGTATCTGCCCTAAAGAAGAAACCGAAAGGACGACCAAGAAGTGCTCGTACTCCAGAGAACATTGAAGTTGTATGCAATTCTGTCCTACTGAGCTCATGGCGTTCAATTCGTAAGCAAGCAGCTACTGTTGAAATGTCATATCCTGGGAAAGAGTTCGCAGCATTCTTCATTTAAATTCGAAATTTCATCCATACAATCTGCAGATACTGCAACAACTGAAGGAAAATGATTACCAGTTGCGATTAGAATTCTGTCAACAAATAATAACAAACACAAACAATGGCGACTTAATTCTAAGCAAGTTGTGGATGTCAGATGAGGCCTATTTTCATATCACAGGTTACGTGAATAAGCAGAATTAACGTTACTGAACAGACACAAATCCTAATGAAGTTCATGAGCTCCCTTTACACGCTAGTAAGGTGACAGTATGGTGTACTGTTTCATTATATGGAATCATTGGGCCTTATTTTTTTGAAAATCAGCAATTGATCACAGTAACGTTACGTAGAGATGTTGCAATTTTCGGTTACATCTGAAATGAACAATTTTCCACACGTTCAAGAAGCCTGGTTTCAACAGGATGGAGCAACAGCACATACTGCACGACAATCAATGGAAGCTGTGAGAGAATTTTTTGGTAACCGTGTGATATCAAGATTCGGTAACGTTCCTTGGCCCCTAGATCCCTAGATTTGTCCTTTTGTGATTTTTTTTCTTGTGGGTCTATCTCAAGAGTAAAGTGTACACGACTCGACCAAGAACTCTGGATGAGTTAAAACAGAGATTTCAGGGTAAAATGGTTTCCCAACTGAGATATTGCAGCAGTCAATGAGGAATCTCAACAGCAAATTTAATAAATGATAAATTAATGTTTCTTAAATGTCAAATTTTAAGGTTTCAACTACTATGAATAACATGTAACCTAGTTTTATTGGATTGTTAAAAAGTTCCCATTTTTTTGTGTATGTCACCCTGTACATCGTGCAATAAGCATGTATGATTAGGGATGACGAATATTTTAAGAGCGGTTATTATGTAAGCAATATTAAAAAGTCACAAATACCAGTGATCCATACTTTTCAAAGAGAGGTGGGATTTAAATCCTTGATATGATTTTACTGGTGGTATTTCAATTAAAGGTCCTGGATCAAATAATACAGATAGTCCTAGATCAAGATAGATAGATAAACTAGGCCTGGGATAGCCTGGTTGGTAGGGCGTTGAATTTGCGTCCGTTTGGCTGCAAGTTCGAACCCCGCCGGCGGAAGACCCTGTGTGTGTGTGGTGGTAGGTGCATGTATAAATCTGTCGTGGTCACAAAATCCTCCACGTTGAGAGTGATACCACTGGGGGTACTGTATCAGGGGTGATCGATCGTTCGCTGATTCAGTTCTATATTTAGATCGATGGATGAGTGAATGAAAAGCATGAATGAAGTCCACCCCGTAAAAAAGGTTGTGACGTGTGTGTAGCTAAGTCATACTTTTGGCCCTAGATGGCGCTACTGAAGGAACAAGAGACGCACCCTTAGCTTAAAATCACTGACTTCTAAAGTTAGTGAGCTTGTCTATGACAAGTTCCATTAGAAACAACAATTAAAGCTAAAGACATGCACAGCGATAAATTTTTACGCACTGATGCAAGTTCCAGGAAAAGACCCCCCCCCCTTGTTGCGAGGGTTGTGTGACTTTTGCGTACCAGTCATAAAACTGTCAATCAATAATCTCGTTTACAATGCGGTTGTGTTACTGATAAGAGTAAGTTCTAGAAGAGGTTACAACATTTTAAACATCATCTAAAAGTGTCATATTTGGCAAGAGTTAGCATGATGTTTGACACAATTTCGAATACTTAACGATACGTTTATTAATACAATTTCAGGCATTTTAATACTATATGAATAATTCCCACTTTGCTTTTTCTGAAAGATGGATTGCTTTTCTATGTATTTATTCAAAAATGTATGATAAAGATAATTGAGGAATGATATTTCTTCTCATACAAATAGTGTATTCACTTCGAAATAATAGTCATTTCTTCTAGATAATAACAAATAATAATCATCTACTTCTTAATTGAAATGTTTAATGATTAGCTATGCGTTTTTTCCATATTTTAAACAATGTAATTATTTCTAATTTCAGAAGAATTCATGGCCGTTTTAAACCTTCCAGGGGCTCTGAGATAATGTGAATCTCAAAGCTCCTTTTTCTCTCCAAATTTTTTTATTGATTTTAATTTAATTTTTATTCAACAATTTTAAGTAATAAATTTTGAAAACTGAAGTCGCAAGTCCCTTTCTAAAAAGTCCATTTCAATATTGTACAAATAAAAAAAGTGCACAGTCAAAACGTAAAATTTATTTTAAGCAAAATATCGAAAACAAAAGACAACTTTCTATAACACTCTAAACAATATTGTAAAAGGAGGGAATATATATTTTTTAAACTGTAAAGTTCCAAATTTTTTAGAATTATAAAATAGCATAACGAATAACTTGTAAATGGTAATTAGGAATATTACTAGAATAAAGTTCCAAAATTAATTTAATCAATACTTGATTATGATTTGAATAAATTTGACTGCAAAGCCGGCTGTCATTAAATGAAAGTATAAAACTAAATACCTTTCTACAACTACTAAAAATTATCAAGAGCTGAGGGTATTTTTCTTTGTTGCTTTTTTTAATTAATCATTCTTTTTTAAGATTTGTCATTTAATCAGACTCGTCATATTTAAATATTTCTTCATCCAACTAGAATATTATCTTTACTTATCTTCATATACATTTTGCGATTAATATTTATCATAAGTATTCTTTATAAGCTTCTGATGCATTCTACTTTTAAAATTTACATCATCAATGGAAAAATAAAAGAATACAGCGTTTTAAAATTATCTAAATTTGTAACAATGTCACAAAAGATAAAAGAAATCACACTGAGAATATTTTAAAATAATATTCAATACATTGCGATATTATAAAAATCAAATAAATAGTAAATGAGGGATAAGTTTAAAAAATGCTTTCTTACGTATTATTATTCCATTATTCCATTTTCAGTTGTAATGTTCCATTAAAATATCCCGCATTTTATTTTTAATTCATAAAAAAAAAGGATTGTTTTAGGAACTTAAATAACAAAATACCTGATAACATACGCGCGCACACACACACACGCAAAGGAGGGGGAGGGGGAGGGAATGGAAAAAATTGACTTTTAACACGAAAGCATATACTTTAAATTTCTCAGATATCTCCAAATTTTTCGTTTATTAAATTATTCAAAAACTAAAGTGTGGAATATCCAGACTTTAATCTAAAAATTCTAATTAACAAAATAAGATTTTCTTCCAAGAATAAAAGGGAATGTATATATATGCGTCTATCAGTCTAGTTAAAATATCGACCATTGCACGTAAAGATACTAAATTTAACACACGTATATTTGGGAGAAAGAAATATGCAATTCAGTGCATTTAAAAACATTAATACAAAAAATAATGTTATTACTAACGTGAATTATCTTAAAATTTTAAAGAATTCATTAATTTTATTGGTTGATCATTCTTTGAGTATTTTTATTCTGTAAAAAGAATACAGATCTTAGATAGCATGTATGTTTTATAGTCAAGATCTTCCGTTTATATTTACGTATGAAAAGATAAAGTTTTCATAAAAACGAGAATAGTAGATTTTTAAATATAAGATAAGATGTATTTTTAAACTATATCAGGCTAAACTATTTCATTTGAGAACTATATTTAAGTTATTTATTTCATGTGTATATGAATTATTTATTTGATTACCAGATTTATCAAAAGCTTTGAACAGATTTAATTTCAAATAGTAGGAAATTTAGCAATTGTTAATTTTTCTTATTGACTTGTATGTTATTAATTAGTTGAAATGCATATTTAAATAATCCACTTATCTTAAAACAATGGGAATTGTTTGTGATGGTAATAGTTAAGTTCAGGTGTAATTTTTTAGAATGGAATTTCTATTTCAGATTTTCTTTTAATGTTTATTGATTTTCATTTGAGAACTATATTTAGCATACTTTGATTGTGAATGAATAATACAGAGAATTGATATGAGTTGAAATTAAAAACTACTTTTTACTGTAAATTTTTAGAAAGTTATCACGGAAAAAAGTCAATATTTCTTTTAATTTTTGATTAATTAAAATTATAATTAAAAATTCAAAAAATCACTTTCCTACCCTCCAAAGTATATATTTGCCAAATTTGATAGGAAGATGGCCTGGTGTGTACAGAGCCAGCATATACACATAGAGACAAAAGTTTTTCCTTGTGTTTAAGTATCAAAATTTAGTTAAAATACCAATACATTTTCTCACCAAATACTCTTGCCAACAGATAAAATATGTTTTAGCAAACCTAAATTAATCACTCCCTACCCCGTTTTTTTTCAAAGAGCTACGCATGATTTATTGGCCTTTTATGACCCGTACGCAAATGTCCGTACGCATTTGTTCCACTACCGTTGCGGGACTTACTGGTCACAAGCAGAGAGTTTCTCACATAGAGCTGATATAAATGGAGGAAGCAAGTCGCTTGTTTCTAGTCTAAACAAGTGTACGCAACATGAGCCATGTGACTTGTGGCGCCTCTGGCCTTTTTTGGCGCCATATCGCAAATCTTGGCATACTCAAAAACTGCCGCGCAACATTTTGCTTCCCGGCATTGGGTCCGGTCGGTTTTCATTTCCGGTAAACATTTCCTAAACAATTTATATATATATATATATATATATATATATATATATATATATATATATAGTAACCAATCTAAAGCAAGAAATAGTTTGAAAACTAAACTAAAATGAAAACGAAAGCAAAACAATTTCAAAATCGCAACAAAAATTATAAACTATTCAAACAAACCAAAAATGTAACAGGTAAAAACTTCATAGTATTTAGAGCGCGCAAATGCAGCTACTTCTAGAACACAGATGAACAGATACAAAAGTACATAAATCAAGTTAAATGGAAAAACAAATAAACCAAATAAAAATATTAAAAAAGATTAAAAAAGGAAGAATCCGGCCTGAAGACTTTTTCAAGGGTCACCCTCAGGCAGGGATTCAAAAATGGGATTTTTTCTGTAAAGGAAATTAAGACAAACGTCTAATAATGATTCCTTCGTGACCCGAAAATCCCCTGAAATTAGGCCTAAGAGACATATCATTTTAACAGAAAGGAAAATACAAAACAACCAATTAGAAGAAAAACTACTAATAAGTAAAAGTACAAAAACAAAAAACACCAACATACCAAAAACAAACAAATTATACACAGAAGAAATAACGAAAAAGCAAAAACATACCCTCTAACAGACCAGAAAATTCCAAGCTATCAATTGTGATTCCCGCCCATTAAAAACAAAGCTAACGGCAATTTAGGTAAAAATTGTAAGCTCGCAGCGCCAATTATTGAGTGATAAAAAAAGCAAATTATTAGACGTTTGTCTTAATTTCCTTTACAGAAAAAATCCCTTTTTTGAATCCCTGCCTGAGGGTGACCCTTGAAAAAGTCTTCAGGCCGGATTCTTCCTTTTTTAATCTTTTTTAATATTTTTATTTGGTTTATTTGTTTTTCCATTTAACTTGATTTATGTACTTTTGTATATATATATATATATATATATATATAAAGGTTTGCAATAATAAAAACTCCTATATTGAAGCATCAAACCACCTCATTAATAATTTAATTAAAAATGAATTTCCCAAAAATTACTGTAATGTCAATTTTTTAATTAAACAAGGTATGGTTTGGGATTAATCCTTTTGGCTTAAATAAAAAATTAGAACTTTCCTTGCTTTTTTTCACTCAATAGGTGGCGCTGCGAGCTTACAATTTTTACCTAAATTGCCGTTAGCTTTGTTTTTAATGGGCGGGAATCACAATCGATAGCT
>JAPMOR010058754.1:49874-85047 GCA_026543865.1 Argiope aurantia | reverse complement strand
TTTCGAAAATAATTATTATAGACGTCTTTTACAATTTTATTTATTATCGCAGTTATTTTTTAAAGTTTAAAACTGGTTCGAAACCTTTTCTAAAAGCATTTATCTGTTGATTCTTTGTATAAAAAGGAATACCCGTAAAAACTATTTTAGTATCCTAGTGAAAAAAAATAAAAGAATTGAGCAGAGATTACTTAATTATTTTCGAAAAGAGATTAAATCCTTAGTTATCATAATTCTAAATATTTATTCTGGAGAATGTTCATTTTAGAAATTTTTGTGAATGGAGCCATACAACAAATTTTTTTTAAAGAAATTCAATTAATCTTTTGTTAATCTGACTCGGTCAAAGCTACTTTGTTGTCATTTATTATTTGTATGAAGATGTAAATCTAATTTTAGACAGTTATTTTTATAAAAATTAAAATTAGTTAACAATTGTAAATATTCTTGAATATTTATAAACATCTGGGTGAGTAAAATATTTAAATCAATGTCTAAAAATTAAAAAATCACAATTCTTGCCCAATAGATTTTTATTAAAACAATTTCTGATGAAAATAATTAAACGATTTTCTATTTTCTTTACAGAATGAAAATTTAAAAAAAAATAGCTTAGGACATAGATGAGCAATAAAATTTGTATCAAATAGCAAGATCATGACTCTTATTTTGTCAAGGTTTTACATTCATGGGAAAATTGTATATAATTCTAAATTATGATATTGACGCATTGAAGAAAGATTGTCGAATCTCCATGGCCGAATGGTCATGGCACTGGTCTTGTGATCAAGAGACCTGGGTTCGAATCCCGCTACAGACACTGAGATTAATGGTATATGTAAATACTTAATTTCTTGATTTCATGTTCCAGAAGATACTGGACATTTCTTTAGTTTACCAGACAAGTGTTCTGGACTTTTCTTACTGTCTCCAGAAGAGTATTCTGGAACTTTCTCTGCTTATATACATTTGGCAGTTACTGTATTCTGAGTTCTGTTAATAAATTGGTTTAGCTCTACTTCTTGTGTGCGTCATTGAGTCCTACACTAGAATATCTACGTGACATTCTTTGGTGGAGGCGCCGGGTATCCTTTCCAGTCAGCGTGGAAACGCAATTACGAAGAAGCCATCGTCTTAAAGGCCTTGAACCAGAATTTGGACTTTATTTCCCACCACCCATAAAGACAAGGAAAATGCATGCAGAACAGGAAACAAAACCTGTCATTCTGACATCTGCACAGCCACAATACAGAAATCCATCTGTGTTTAAAGGAAACGAGGGACAAGACCCAAGTAAATGGCTGAAGGAATACGACAGAGTGTCAAAATTCAACAGATGGGATGACATAACTTGCCTCGCAAATGTGTTCTTTTTCCTGGATGGCACAGCAAAGCAATGGTTCGAAAATAATGAAGAGAAACTGACTTCCTGGGATATTTTCAAATCAATGTTAAAAGAGGCATTTGGGGAAACACAGCACTATGTCAAGAAAGCAGAAGATGAACTAAAGTATCGAGCTCAAAAATCTGGCGAAAGCACGCAGTCATACATCCAAAGCGTGTTGGGATTGTGCCATCAAGTCAAACCAAATATGTCAGAAGAAGAGAAGGTGTCTCATTTGATGAAAGGAGTCGCCGAAGATATTTACCAGGCATTACTGATGAAAGAAATAACGACTACCGAAGACTTTATTAAGTGGTGTAGAAAGATCGAGGAGATGCAGCAAAAGAGGATCCGGGGAAGGAAATTTGAAAGGCTTCCAAATGTAGTACCAATGGCTGCAATTGACCAGCAAATGGATCTAGCATCACTGGTACGTCAAATAGTGCGAGAGGAGGTCCAGCGTCTTATGTCTCCAGTAGTCGATCCCGAAGTCCAGGACAAAGGCATTGAAGCCATTGTTCGAGAGGAAGTGGAAAATGCTTTGGCTCCTTTGTCACAGACAACACCAGAGTGGATAAAGGTCAAACCAAGACGCCAACCTACCTATGCAGACGTTGCCAGACGACCTATGCCCGTAGCACAGCAACCACAGAGGAAGACGGATGTCTGGCGCACCCCTGATAGAAGACCCGTCTGTTTCCATTGTGGTCGCCCTGGCCATGTAGTTCGATATTGCCGAGATCGCAAAGCTATTTTTGAGGCATATCGGGCTAATAGGAGAGATTTCGGCCGTCCACGGTCGAATGAGGGACGCTATGCCGAAGAATACAGCCGACCAGCAGCCCGAGGTCTGTCGCCCAGCCCATCACGAGGACGATCGCCGACACGCCGCTATAGATCTCCGTCGCCATATAGAAGATCCAGTCAATCTCCTAGCCGCAGAAATGAGGAAAACTAAGCGGTGCGACCTTCCTTGGGGGTGAGGCCGCTAGTGACAAAAATCCTCCGATGCCGCAACATTGTGCCGCAAAGATGACCGGAAACAACATAGAAGTAATCGTCGACAATAAGCCAGTACCTGCCCTTGTGGACTCTGGAGCTTCATTTTCTGTAATCTCGGAGAAGTATCGTCGCCTACTGAAGAAAGTTATGTTTCCCACAAATAACAATGTTCTTTTAAAAGTCGCCGATGGAAATTACGTGAGACCAATGGGAAAATGCACGCTTCGTCTCGAAATCAATGGCCGACCTCAAGCTTTTGAATTTATTGTTTTGCCGCAATGCAGTCACGACATCATCCTTGGTTGGGACTTTTTGGGCGCTTCTCAAGCTGTTATAGATTGTGGCCGTTCAGAGCTCTTGTTTCAAGACGTCCTTCGAGAATCCCAAACTCCAGACTCCAGCCGTTTATTCGCGATAGAAGACTATACAGTACCTGCTCGTTCTATCAGAAAGATTACTGTCTTAGGCCGTAAGAACCTTCGAGCTATCGACGTAATAGTAGAGGGAAATAAGATGCTCCTCTTGAACAAGGAAGTTGCTATTCCGTCTACTATAGTTACGCTCCTTAATGGAAAAGCCGAACTATGGGTTGCCAATGGACAAGGAGAACCTCAGATCATCCCTAAAGGCATGTGCATCGGGTATGCCGAACCTTTACACGAAGACTGCATAAATACCATAGATGAGGGATCGCCTTATTCCACGACCACTTCAAAGGCAAAGTTGGGTGTCATCGATTATACCACGATGATAGCTCCGGATTTGAGGATCGACCAAAAAGAAAGGATGTTTCATCTACTCCAGAGATTTTCAGAAATTTTCGATCAAGAAAGGACGTTCAAGAACGGAAATCAACTCAATGTTAAACATCGAATAAACACAGGCGACCACTTACCTATTAGTCAGAGAGCTTACAGAGTGTCCCCATCCGAACGCCGCATTATCAGTGAGGAGGTAACCAAAATGTTAGAGAAAAACATCATTCAACCATCAGAAAGTCCATGGTCATCTCCAGTCGTCTTGGTCAGGAAAAAAGATGGAAGCTGGCGTTTTTGTGTTGATTATCGCCGACTCAACAAAATTACCAAGAAAGACTTGTATCCATTGCCACGTATTGACGACACCTTGGATTGCCTGAAGGGGGCAAAATATTTTTCGTCTATGGATCTCTACTCCGGTTACTGGCAAATAGAAGTCGATGAAGCCGATCGTGAGAAAACGGCTTTTATTACACCTGAGGGACTATACGAGTTTAAAGTGATGCCATTTGGCTTATGCAATGCTCCTGCAACTTTTGAAAGGATGATGGATAATCTTCTGCAACATTTAAAATGGACAATGTGCCTTTGCTATTTAGATGACATTGTGGTGTTCTCAGAAACATTCGATGAACATCTTCAGAGGTTGAATACCGTCCTTCAGTGTATACAGAACGCCGGCCTTATCCTTAATTCAAAAAATGTCGCTTTGGAGCACAGGAGATAAAGATCTTGGGACACCTAGTATCCAGTGATGGCGTACGACCGGACCCAGAAAAAATAAAGGCCGTGAGTGACTTTCCCGTGCCTAGGAATATCCATGACATCAGAAGCTTTCTGGGACTTTGCTCTTACTATCGCCGATTTATCAAGGATTTTTGCCATAAAGCCGAACCTCTACAGTTATTACTGAAGGGGGACACAAAATTCTGTTGGGGACCTGAACAAGTGGAAGCTTTTAATACCTTGAAGAAAGATCTTATCTCCGATCCTGTCTTAGGCCTTTACGACGAAACTGCACCAACGGAACTTCACACCGACGCGAGTGGATACGGAATCGGCGCAGTATTAGTCCAAATCCAAGATGGGAAGGAAAAAGTAATAGCTTATGCCTCGCGGACTTTGACGAAAGCTGAGAAAAACTATTCCACAACTGAAAGAGAATGTCTTGCTGCCATATGGGCTATAACTAAGTTTCGGCCATATCTCTTTGGAAAGGCTTTCAAGATCGTCACCGACCATCATTCCCTGTGTTGGCTGACAGGACTGAAGGATCCCTCTGGGAGACTCGCTAGATGGGCGCTGCGACTCCAAGAATACGACGTATCAGTGGTGTACAAAAGTGGAAGGAAACACAAAGATGCTGATATTCTGTCCAGAAACCCATTGAAAGTCGATGCTTTGTGGTCTGGGGACTCCATTGGTGCCACTTTATTCACTAATCTCTCAGAAGAACAGATGAAAGATCCAGAATTGGTAAGAATAATAAGAGACCAACAAAGTACCGAAGCAAGCAGGCTTGGAAACTTTGAAGTAGTCGAAGGAGTCCTCTACAAGAAGAATTTTGATCCGTCCGGAAAGAAATTTCTGCCAGTGATCCCGAAGCATTTACGGCTCAGTATTCTAGAATCTCTCCATGATGACCCTACCGCCGGACATCTAGGATTCACCAGGACTTATGATAGAATAAGAAAGCGGTTCCATTGGCCAGGTTTGTACAGAAATGTTCCGAGAGATTCACTGCCGAGAATGTCAAAGGAGAAAATCTATTCCTCAGAAGCCACCAGGTCATCTCGTGCCTATTCCACCAGCTGCCGCTCCTTTCCATCGCGTCGGAATCGACCTGCTAGGACGATTTCCAAAATCTGACGACGGCAACAAATGGATTGTAGTAGGCACCGATTATTTGACACGGTACGCAGTCACCAGAGCTTTACCGACGGCGGAAGCTACCCAAATTGCCAAATTCCTACTAGAGGACATAATCCTGAAGCATGGAGCTCCACGAGTTATCATTACAGACCGTGGGCAAGTTTTTCAGTCCAAGCTGGTATCCGATATTAATCGACTGTGCAATATCACTCATCGAATGACAACAGCCTATCATCCGCAAACAAATGGCCTTACAGAACGATTCAACAAAACGCTAGCAGATATGCTTTCCATGTATGTTGATGTCGAACAGAAGAACTGGAACCAGATATTGCCGTTCGTCACATTCGCCTACAACACTGCCAAGCAGGACACGACAGGTTTCACGTCCTTCTACCTCCTACATGGGCGAGAAGCTGAAAAGCCGTTGGATACGATGTTCCCTCTCTGCCCCAATGAGTTCAACCAAGAAGACGATTACGTTAGTGATATGATCAATAAGGCAGAAGAATCGAGGCAATTAGCTCGTGCACGAACTCTCGAGGCTCATCAAAAAGATCGCCGGCATTATGACTCCAAACATCGGATGGTGGCATACGAACCAGGGGATTTGGTGTGGATTTTTATTCCAGTTCGTAAAAAGGGGCTTTCTGAGAAGCTGCTCAAGAGGTACTTCGGCCCTTATCAAGTCTTGAGGCGGTTGTCCGACGTCACCTATGAAGTAGCCGATTTCGATCCTAATTCTAGAAGGCGGAAACCGAAAGAAGTTGTCCACGTTTTACGGATGAAACCATACCATGACCCAGAAGAACAAGACGACCAACAGACTTATAAAATAATGGAGGTTCCGGAAAGAGACATTTCTCAAGAGACTACTCACCGTGAAGACACGACAACTTATACTGGCCCTGTGACACGATCGAGAGCTAGAACCAAACAATGAAATGTCATAACATCGAGACGCTGTTCTTCTAAGGAGGGAGCAATGCCGCATTGAAGAAAGATTGTCGAATCTCCATGGCCGAATGGTCATGGCACTGGTCTTGTGATCAAGAGACCTGGGTTCGAATCCCGCTAGAGACACTGAGATTAATGGTATATGTAAATACTTAATTTCTTGATTTTATGTTTTCCTTTATTTCATGTTCCAGAAGATACTGGACATTTCTTTAGTTTACCAGACAAGTGTTCTGGACTTTTCTTACTGTCTCCAGAAGAGTATTCTGGAACTTTCTCTGCTTATATATAAGAAGAAGATTTGTCAGTTACTGTATTCTCAGTTCTGAGTTCTGTTAATAAATTGGTTTAGCTCTACCTCTTGTGTGCGTCATTGAGTCCTACACTAGAATATCTACGTGACAATATAAACATCAGACAAAAACATATATTATCAAATTAAAGTACAAAAATGTTAAATTAAAAAAATACAGCGTATTTGGTGTGACTCATAAACAAATTTTCTGTGATTGAATAAAGCTTATGATACAGTTGAGAAAATTTTTCTTTTAATAAAAAGAACCACACATTATCACACAAAATCATTGTTAAAAAAACATAAAGAAAATAATATTTTGTTTTTAATTCTCCACAAATAATGACTTACGATACAAACATAAATGATTCAAATATTTAATTCAAATTAGGAGCATTATTTAAAACAATAATTAAGAACTGCCCTGAAAAAGAAAATAGATTCCAACAAATGATTTTTAAAACAAACAAACAAACGATTTTCAGTTGAGAAAATTTTTCTTTTAATAAAAAGAACCACAAATTACCATACTAAATCATTGTTAATAAAACATAAAGAAAATTTACTTACGATACTTAAAAAACTTATGATACAAACATAAATGATTCAAATATTTAATTCAAATTAGGAGCATTTTTTAAAACAATAATTAAGAGCTGTCCTGAAAAAAGAAATAGATTCCAACAAATGATTTTTAAAAACTATAATATCGACAATTTCACTGAAAAAAAAACAATAAATTCCAACTAAAATAAGTGATAACAATATTAAAATTTAAATAGTTATTGTCCTTTAAATAAAATAGCTTTTGTATTAATGCTACGGCACTTGTTTTTTTCTAATTCTTGTGTCTTAACTTTTCCAATATGGTACAGGCGTATTTTGAAATATTCGAACAAAATAGATTTCAAGAGCAAAATTTTGTGATTATCTAATAGATTTTGATCTTGAGCATGTTTGTTCAATATTCAATGTTTTATATTTTCATTCATATTTGCAATATAAACGATGAATATAGAATATTTTATACAAATGGAATATTTACAGCTAAACAAGTGCTTACTAAAATCCCTAAAACAACAAAAAACCCGATAAAAACTATAAATCTTTGTCAATTATTATGTATATTTGTAATTAAATGGTGAAATTTTATTGTACGCTTTTTTTTGATAAAGCATTGTTAAGGAAAATTGTTCTATAAGGTAAACATGCCATAAAAAATTGTTTTTCAAAATTTAGAATGGATTTAATATTGTTCACGATATAATACAATTCGAATATTTATGTCAAAAAGGAACAACATATTCGAAATAATAAGGAACTTTATTTGCACTAAAATAAATACACAATTATTAATCGGTCAATATTTATGTAAACACTTGTATTGGTGAGAAGAAATCACGCCAGGCTTAGAGCCAAGCACTTGCAACACATTCGAGATTAAAATAAAGCAAGTAGCAAAATATGATGCAGTTACATCAGTTTAAATGAAGATTAATAACAAGTAAAATAAATTTAATACAATAATTAAACTAAACTATGAAATATTATTCAGTTATAACACCAAAATAACTGAGTGATCGAGGTTACGAAATTTTAAATTGACTTAAAATGGATATAAACAGAATATGTTTATTGTAGATACCTGTGAAATGATACAGAACTGTCCTTAGTAGCTTTTTCTTTGCATCCAATTGCACAGCAATAATGAACCATGACTTAAATAGGCTTTAAAATCTAACAGTTAAAAGCGAGAAAAAATCTGCCATTGAAATATAATGGGGAACGGTGAATGCGGTTACAGTGAACACAAATTCTGTCCACAAGTCGCGTGATTTTATCTTGTCCTACACCAAAGTAGGGTTGCACTCCCTCTATAGTATCTCAGCTCTATGGTTTCTCATTTCACAAAGAGTCCCGCCTGCGCCTTCAGTGTGGAGCCCTGTTTCCCCTCATTTGTGTCTGTCCGAGGTTCTTTGATGTCTGTTCGTTTTAGCGACAATGTGTGGAAAGCTCTCGATCGACCTCCCCGGATGATAATGGTCCTATAATGGGTCAGATGGTAGATTTACGACTATATAAGTAAAGGAACGGAAACTCTCCTGTACATGCTTGATAATGATTATTGCTGGAAGAAATTAGTTGCTTATTGTGCATAAATCAGATTTCTTTCGCACTCAGACTTCCACAGTAAAAAATTTATCTGCTTTTCCTTAAAAAGGTTTCTGCCGACATTCAATTCTGTAAATAAATTCCATATGTGATATCCCTTAAACAGATATAAAGCCATAATTATTGTCATAGATTTAATATTTTTCCATGACAAACAATTTGCTATTCACATAATTAAATTGTCTGATGCGGCCAATATGAAAATTCCGCTGCCGCCAAAGAATGCCAACGTTTTTAAACAGATGTGTGGCTTATTTTTAAGTCCTTTTAAAAATAAAAGTGGTGTTTTAAATAAATTGCCACAGATAAATTTTCCATCATAGATATTTAAATACATCTTGGATGATGCATAGAAATTCTTCCAAATGTAAATATCTCTTTTAAACGTGTAACAGAAAATGTAAATGTTTGCATAAGGTATGTATCAATGATTTTTATAAATCCTCAGTTGTATGGTTGGCAGTTATGGTAAAGAAAACAGTTTCGTTTATTAACATTTCTAATAAAATATACATTTTCAGTGCAACTTGGGTTCTTCTTTAACGGAAGAAATTACAATGTTTGCATTTAAAATATTTATTTTAACTAATTCTTGTTCTTTACTTTCAATAAACTAATTTTTTAAAAAATAGTCTTAATTGTAATGCAAATATAAATAAATTGCCACTTTAACATAAAGACTTTTTTTTTTTTTTTTTGCTAAAAACTATTTGAGAGGTACATAAAAGAGAAATGAAATGAAAAGAGACTCGAAAATATATTTACTCATTAATTTTCTATAAAGTTGTTCAAAAAAATTGCCGATAATACTTGATAAATCTTAATATCTAAAAAATCGAATAAAAACGAAATTTCTGAAAATTATAGAGTCGATGAAAAAGGGTTGTAACCCACCTTTTGACTGTCAGTCAACTATATTCCAGTTTATATAATGTCTACACGTTATTTTTATTGGAACTTTAATTTATTTTTCCAGAGAAAATTTTAATAAGAGAAACAAACATAGTATATTTAACATAGTATATTTAAAAAAATCATAAAGCTTCCTTAATTACAAAATATTTATTAGCAAAATAAAAGTATTTTCAAATTAGCAGTTTTAAATGTTAAAACAAAATGCTACACTAAAAAAAATTCTTTTGTAAGGTTCTTAGCCATGTTTCATAGAATTTTTTTTTTCCTTTTAACAAATTGGTATGTATAAATAAGGACTGTAAAATACCGTGTGTATAGCCCTCAAAATCATAGAGTTTTAGGAGTTAAAAAAACTTAATACTAAAGTTAATATTGTATTTTGATAATATAAATAATAATTACATATAATTAGTAATTTCATATTTGAAAAAACCCTGGAATTTCAAAACACTGTTCAACAAAATCATAAAAGATTTTAAAGATCGAAAATTTTAAAGGTCTCCTCCTCCCTTTGTGTATTTTACCCCTTTAACAAAGTAATTCAATAGAGGCCCTCTTGGATATCTTTCTATTTATATAATTTTTTAAAAAATCTGTCTTTTGTTGTTTAACGGCTCAAATATTCAATTTATAAATAAAAACACATTATAACAGTATTAGAAAAAATGATACTATTTATGGCTACTTTATTAATTAAGAATGTAAAAATCAAACTGAATCTTTTAGATACTCTTATGTAACTCACGTAGCACATAAAATTAGTTTACCCAAATTTAATATATAAGTGAAATAATTCCCATGTTTGGTTTTTGCAAAGTATTTAGAAAACTTTAATAATTCTGGTGAGTTAAATACGATTATATTATCTATACTTATTGTTCCCATATAAATTTCTAAAAATTGAAAGCTATTTAAACCAAAATTTAAATCATTTAATAATTTAATTCAGCCTAATTTAATGACAGAAAAGGTCCACCATATAAGAGATTTATTTTTCAGAAACATCAGATTTTGTCAATATCAATAAATAATGAATAGAAAAACTTTTCTTCAACCATTTACTAAAAAAAGGATAAAGTTTTTTTTTATATCCTTTGCATAAAATGTGTTAAAACGTTTCTGATGCCAATCGTAATAAAACGCATTAAAAAATCATCTTATTTAATTGCATTTTTTTATGGCAAGTGTTTCATCTGGTCGGCTAAACGTTTTCACTCGAATTCAATCCTTCTGAGTTCTCACAGAAGATGAAACTACCTATCAATCACTATAGATGAAACTACCTATCGATCACTGTCATGGAACATAGATCCCCACAGAGAACATCTGCGGTCAGAAATCGCCTAAGAGTATAATACCGCCGAAAGAAGGGGTGTAAAGAAGGAAAAGAAAGGGTGTCCCCACCAGGAGGAGAGGAAACTTCTGAAATAGAACTTTCAATCTGAGGGAAATTATTCTCCCATTCCCTTAATTGAGGTTATAAAAGGAGGGGAGAAATCTGTGAATGAGTTGAAAAGTGGATGGACCAGTTATTCTTAGAATTTCAGAAACATTGAAATCATTCGAAATCATATATAACTGTAATTGGTGCTATTCACAGAAAGTGTTTGAAAGAGTGAAGTCATTGCTCGCTCAGTGGTATCAGTGATTTCTTGACTTTAAAGATTTCTACCTTGACAATATGAGTATTCCATAGAGATAATTGTTGCCTGTGAAGTAACCTTCTATTGGCATTCATTTTGCAGGCGCCATCTATTGGCAGAATATTGAACTAAAATGAAAGTTTTAAAGAAATGCCACTTTTTTTTTATTTCCATTGTTTCGGAAAATATTTTATTCCAATAAGTGAATTAAATAAATGGTTTGAAAAAAATCAAAATTAAAACTTCAGCTCACGTAGATAAATTAAGGTAATCCCACGTTACTTAAATTAATAAATGAAATATTAATTATAATTTTAAAAAAATATTATTTATCCTAATTAATAAGTTTTAATTCAAAATGAGATTAAAATAACAATTATTTGGAACAATATTTAAAAATAACAATAGCAAAAATATTTGTTATTCAAAAAAAAAAAAAATCGTGGATTATGCATCTCTATGTATGGTTGAGAACTCTTATTTTATCTTAACAAGGAGTAACATAATATGCAGGACGGTTGCAGGGAGTGAGTCTACACAATTAGGAACGGAAGAGTCGCCACACAGTGACAGATATTAACAATTAAAACTGCAGATAAAAAATATTTTGTATTTGTTGATACTAACAAATACTAATCATTTCTAGAAATCGGATGATGTCTCTTCTCTGATCAGTTTACAAGTATAAAATATACATTGATGCATACTTATTTGTTTTGGATGATCATAAAATCGTCGTGGAGAAGAGTTCATTGAAAAGCACTTTAAGTTCACGGAAAAAAGAAGAAGAAAAGAAACAAGCCTCAGTGACACGCTAAAATCCAATATATTCTTCTAGAACAATACCTGTTTCACTGAGTATGCAGAAACTTGTAAGATAAATGTCCTATGCGAGTCAAAGTAGGAGGAAAATAGGCGATATTCTACTCGTTTTTTTTTTCTTTTTTGCATAGTGAATAATAAATTTCCGCGGGGCGCGTTGGAGAATACGATCGAAAGTCAGTTTGTGAATGCAGACGATATGGCTATAGAGCGACACTATTTAAAACTTACATTATTCATAAATAGCAGATTTGTAATTAAATTTGCATTTTCGAAGAAAATGAGAAATTAATGTAAAATAATATTTTAATTCCACACAAATAATCACAGATAAAATTTTGAAATGTAACTTACTTATAAAAATGTTATTTATATGCGGAGGAGGTATCTTTTTGGAACATGAATGGAAAGTGGGATGCGTTTCATAAATAAAATAGCAGTCTTCGCCAACTCATAACTGTAGCGAATAATGTAGTTAGTCATAATATTCTACCATAATCAGGCTCAACTTCTGTTGTTGAATTCCTAATCTGGATTACAAAATATTCTGTTCCAGTTTTAACAAATGATTAAGATTGACGTGTATTTAGGATTAATCATAATTTCGTGGATAATTTACGAGTTGTAAAATGAGTCTTATCATGGAAGATTTCAAGACTTCTGTCAATACCTTAGAAGAAGTGAAAAAACTACAAGAATTAGTACGAAAATTAGAACTTCAAAATTTGCATTTAAGAAACAAGCAAAACATTCCTAGAAAAAGATCGGTGTCCCCCGTGAAAGATGTTAAATCCAGAACCGCTACTCGATCTGCACGGAAAACCTCGGAGGCCAAGGGTGATGTTGACAATGAAAGCAATGTAGAAAATTCTGTCTTCGCTAACAAAGACGAATATTTTGATAATCTGGAAATTATCAGAGTTAGCGATATTGAAATGTCTGATGATGAATCATGGTGAGAAAAGTTAAAAAAATTTTCTGTCGTTGTTGTTGTTGTTTATACATGTAATTTTTTGAGGGGGCGGTAAAATTAAGTAAATTACCATAATTTTCTTGAGCTCATTAAATAAATAAAAAATAACGATAATACAGAAATTTAGTGTTATCAGAAACTGACATAAGTTTAGATTGAAATCATCTTGAAAATGTACTTATGTTCAATCTATACGTAGGCCATTCATTCATAAAATTTTCATTCAAGATTGGAAAGGGAAATTTTTCATATGTTGTGTTTTTTAACATTATTTTACAGACTTTTTGGGATGAATGCATATGAAAGTATTTAGAAACGTTTTATTTTAGATGGTTACAAATTACATTTGTTGAATTGTCTCTCTCTCTCTATGTAAAAATTACAATGCTAAATTTGCAGTAATTTCATTGATATATTAGTGAAATAATTCTGGCAGTTGGAGGTAGTGTGATGCATTAATTTAAAAAATATGAATATTCTTGTAATTTTTTAATCAATAATAAATTTAACCATTATGGAACAAACTAATAACTAAATTTCTATCTTCAGATACAGTATAAATGTTATATGATATCAGGTAACTATATTATTTCCACTGTCATTTTATACAGGATTGAATGTAATTTGATTTTTCGTGCTATATATTTTTAGTAACCCTTTCAAAAAAATTTAAGTCACTGTTCTTATATTATCTCCTATTTCATCAACTTGTATATGATTCTTTAAAATTTCATTTAATTCCTCATTTTTATTGTTTGATTATGATATAATATATTTGTCATCAAAATTGAAGACAATTTGGAAAATAGTGCATTAAACAAGTTGAAAAATAAGCTAAACATGCATTTAGTAATTTTAGTACAAGTTTATGATCTTGAAGATATATATATAATCTTCGGGAAAAAAAAGGAGCTCAGCTCCCGTATACGGCCTCCGCCAAATTGGCGAGAAATTTGGCGATAAACGGTAATTTCTGGTTGCCGTCATCGGCTTATGTATTCTTTATGGTAACCTTAAACCTTAGAGCATATTCAGTATTTTTGTGTTTTTAGAAGGAGCGGCTCGCATATATAGCTATTAACTTTTATAAACTATGCTTTTAAAATGAAAAAAATATCAACGTTTTCATGAGAACATATTCAGAACGTGGCTTCAAAACTTCCGGTTAAGAATAACAACATCCTAAACACGCATTATTGGCGACTTCTTGGCGAAAAACTGGCGCCACTAGGCCGTGTACGGGAGCTGCTCCATAATTTATTTTCTGTATTTACTAAATTTAATTTCTTGTATTATCAATCTTATCGCATGATGATAAATAGTAGTTGTGTAAGTGATTATAAGTATTAAGTATTCTTTTTTTTTAATTATGTAGCTCAATAAATTTTTATTTATTAAAATTTGTAGCAAATTAAATTTTTTTGCCATAATGTAGATAATATTTAATGTGTGCTAAAATTTCTTGCTAGCTTTGGTTCTAATTGTTATCCTTATTTCTATTTAAGAATTACTGCTGTAAATAGCATTTTAAATTTCTTGTCACAAAACAGAACTTTAATATTTGTGAGAATTCTATAATAATATTTCATTTGGAATCCTATAATAAATATACTTTAATTGAAGATTAGTTATATAATTATATTAGAAATATAATATTTTCACAGAATGCATCTTTCTTATTCATCAGTGAATAATATTCTCAATTTTCTCACCGTTTTTGCTTTAATACCATCAAATTTTTTGTGTGTACCATTTCGTATTTATAATTCTGCAATTCATGTGAAGATTGCTGTCATTATTTTAAATTCTTTTAAATGTGAGATTGTTTGATTATACATAAAAGGAAATAGTTATGACTGTTTTTTATGTAATTTAGGAAATTTAATGAACTCTTAGATTATCAACAATTTCATTTTAAATTACTTGATTTGTAAAGCTTTTTCTTCTAGGCTGTACACGTCACCTAAAAGTGCAAAGCAAGAGCAGACAGTCGAAAGTCCATATAAGTGGTTAAGGAAGGATGTTGATGACCCAGAAAATAAACAATTACAACTTGCAAAGAAGGCTTTATTGACAAAATTAAACGAGCTTGAGATACGTAAGATTTTATTTCAGTGTTAGATTTTTTAGATGTAAGTTTCTGAGATGTAAAAATTAATTTTCCAGTTTGTTACTGCTTTTAAAACAAGATTTTCTAATATTATGTTTCTACAAATTAGTAAAAATATTGTGTTTCAACTTAAGATAATTTCTTGTAAAAGATTTCTAATTTATTAGTGTATGCATTCCAGTTAACTATTCAAGGCAAAATCCTAGTTCAGTGTGCCTATTACTTCACCAAGGATGCCAATGGTGCCAAATTGCTAATCAAGATGGCTGCCTATGTAAACAATACTGTGAAACAGTTACAGTTACAATCTATTTTTATTAAAATTATGAGATAATCTAAGAAAACTTTTTTGAATCTTTATTTGTCAAATTTCCTGAATATCTTTTGAATTCTGAAATAACAAACTTTTGCAAATCAGTTACACCAATCTGTACATTAGACAGTAGGATTGAAAAATGCTATGCCTTTGGCATCTGAAGAGAGGCACCAGGCAGAATTTTTTACCTTAAATATACATTGTAGGGCTTTACCAGCAGTGGAAGCTGGAACCTAGTTTAATGAGTTTCATTAACTTATTAAACTTTAAGGATTCCGAGAATAACAAGAATAGCACAAGGAAAAATGAAAGCATCTGCTCTTTGTAGCTTCGCTACTAAAGACTGATGCTTTTCTTAAGGAGAAATTTGGAGAAATAAATACACTTGCTCAGTTCAATTAATTCTCCATTTAAGTAGTTAACAATTTATTAATTTCCATTAAAATAAATGTTCCAATGATGTAGATATTCCGTTGGTGCCATATATATTTTGAAATGTAGGCATCTAATTCTGAAATACTATATCCCTCATAATATTAGTAATCAGATATTGGATTATTGAACATTCACAATCTAAGAAATCCAGGAAAAGAACAACAAATTGCAAAGTAATCCATTACTGTGGTAAGATATTAAAATGAAAGACAGAAATAAAGACAAACAACTTCAAAAGCTCAAACAGATAAAGAATTAGAAAAGAATATATGTTATTTGTTCGTAGTTTACTTTAAAAATAATGCTGAATGTTTTATTAGCAGTATTAATATTTTAAATTATAAAATATAATTTATATGAATTCTTTAATAGATGTTCATTTATCGATCATTTTTAATTTTCTTTTCTTGCAAAATTGCTGCAGTAGATGTACAACTGAACATGTGAAAAAAATTGTAAACAAATCAGTATTAGGATTACTAGGGAAATAATTCTGCTTCCTTTTTGGGGTTACCATATTGACAACACACTTGGGGACACATTAAACTAAAATTCATTCCTGTTTTATATTAGCATGCAATTATTTTCCTTAGTGTCGCCACCAAACAAAGTGACTACACATCATGCTGAAAATCCTGTCGTTAGTAACTTGCGGCGTTCTCAAATGATGTATAAAACTCCTCTATCTGGTGAGTTCTTGATTTTTAAAATAATCAGTTAAATTTTAGTTTTTTTATAGATTTTATTTTTCTTTTGTCTGTGAAAGGATAACTTGTTTCTCTTTCGTTCAATTTTACAAAGATTTTATTTACGAATATAAAACAACTATGACAGTTCAGATCTTCACAGTACATTATTTTTTATATTTTTATTTATTATTCATTGATATCTATTTCTTGATATATATTTTTCAGTTTTTAGTAACTGTTTTAGCCAATATGAAGAATTCAAAAATTTATGGATAGACATGAATTATTTGGAAATGTGTAAATATGTGGTTGCTTTTTGAAAATAAATTTTTTTTCTCAGCATTCATTCATTCATTCATTCATAATGCTTACCATTTTCCTTTGACATGACAACCATTAAATAGTTGCGATTCTTTTTAATAGATAAAACCATAAACAGTTCAATTTTGCATGCGATTTACTTTTGTTTATAACTTGATATTTTCTTTTTAAGAATATTAGTCTGGAATGCATGAAAGATAATAGGATAGAGTCCATTGTTTGTGATCTGTATATTGCTGTTCTAATATTTTGTTTTTGGAAAATAAGTGCAGCTGTGGTTTTCCGCAGAAGTGGTGTAGGTGGTTTCTTCATGCCTCATGATCTGAAGGGGCCTGAAAATCTATTTTGATGTATGTCATAGTGCTAAGCTGATGGAAAATTTAATTTTTTGCAGTTTCCCCTTTGGTTTGATTTGCAGAATTTTCTACTTTTACCTTTTCTTTAAAGTTGAAGTAAGTAAGAAAGAAAAGAATTGAATTTAGAAAAACAAAAACAAATGAAATGGGGGTTAGGAATACTTATGGAAATAGTAAAAAACAATTTTCTAAATAATTTTGAAAGCCATAGTATTCTAGCTTAGCTATAGTATTCAAGCCATTGTTTTCCTTTTTTAAAAATAATAAGGGGAAAAAATTAACCAGTCACCCAGTTTCAAATACTGGTTCGATTTCACCAATTTCTGTATCACATGAAAGATCATGATATCCTTCAATAAGTCATCACTGATACTTGTCTTCCCATTTCGAAAGTTATAAAAAGAAAAAACTATAACACAGCTCTTGCCCGTAATAACCTGAACAATTATGTCAATTAATTTCCCCACTTCACATGCATAATTAATAAATCAGTATGCTTTATGTTTCTTGTGCAAGAATGCTTTCAAATATTTTTATCTGTTATGGTAAAATGCAGTTGACCAAAGTTATTTGACATGGCTAAATTATTACTTTTAATATGAAGTGCAAACAGCTGATCTCCAAAGGTGGTTGCTGTCTTTTAAACTAAAAGCATAAAAAGAATATTTATCAGTTTTCTGTTTATCCAGTAAAAGGAGTAATTTAAGGCTTTACAGAATCATCATATTCTGATGCTTTAGTGTGATTTTTCTTTTCTGCTTGAATCGGAGTTGCCAGGAATGAGAGATAATTTTATTTAATTTCCCCCCCCCCCCTCATTGTCACTCAAGGCGAGTACTTCCATTTTCAATAATGTCAGATCACTTGTATTAATTAGAATAATATTACTACTTTTTTTCCAATAAATTAGTGGAAACATTCTAAATTCAGTAAGTAATAAATGGTGATTAAATATTTAAGTAAAAATTCTTTGATTGCTTTTTATTTAGTTTACTCCAAATTGAAATCTAACGGGGAGCAAATTTCTAATACAAGTCGAGATAAATTATTTTCTGTGTTGAAATAGTGAAGAAGTGTTTGCGGAATAATGCAAATCTACTGTCTTGCTTATTTGTTGAAAATGGTATTATCAAATATATATATACCATTTTGAGTACATTGGGTATGTACTTAAGTTCACCCAATTAAAAGCAAGAAAAGTGATATATTGATACTTTGATGCTTTTCAATATCTGTTTCAATGTTTACAAGATTTTACTCTCATTTTTTCCCCATTTCTTTTATTACCTATCAAAAGTATAAATTTAATCTAATGCAATATGTATTCTTTTGTACCTCCCTCTAAAATTTAATTTTTTAATTTAATTTGTTGACATTAATTTTCTATTGTTTTCTTTCAAAAACTTTTATTTACCTTTATTTTCTTTATCAGAAAATATGTGAAAATGTAGAACATACCATTCAGTTTTCGTGTTATAGGAAGTTGACAATGTTTATTTTTACTCATAAGTTTTGAAAGAGTATAACATTTTCTCTTAAGTCCTGTTTATATTAAAATTTATTATAATTCACAAAACCTTTAGTGATTTATGAAGTCAAATCCATTTTCATGCACTCTTATAACAAAGTATACCAAGAGAAAATATTGTCATCGTCAAAAAAATTCGAACCCAAGATTTTGACACGTTGCAGCATTTCACATTCAGTTCGTAAAGCACCGTTTGGAAAATATGTCTGTTTATGTGAATTAGACTATCAAAAACACTTAGATGAAATTTAGTGTGTGTCTCTTAACTAAATATTTAGATTTCAATCAAATTTGAACAAAATCCATTGACTTAAAGTATGTCTGTCTGCTTGATGAGTATAAGTGTATGTGAAAAGTAAAAAACATAAATAGACATGTGAATAAAATTTAGTACACAAATTTTGCATCTAAAGTATTGAATTTTTAATTAAATCTGACCAAGAGCTAACCATCTGTTGGTCTATACTTCTGCATGTATGTAATAGCAACTTTGCATTGACTTTGATGAATAGTTTGATCTTGTAATTAAAACTGTAGTTCTTTCTTGGGCGGGGGAGAATTTGCTATCATATTTAATCTCCTTCTCTATTTTATGAAGCATAAAACTCTTATGTGTAGATAGATGTCTGAAAATAAAAACCTGAGCACTTGTGGCATTCATGAACTTGCTTAAGTCTGCGATTTTCTGGGGAGAGGAAAGTGACATCATTAGTAGAGAGTATACTAGAAAATTTTGGGATGCCCACTCTTGCTGATCAAATTGAATCAGTTTCCATTTTTTAAAACTTGAAGAAAGAAAAACAAAAATAATATATTTATTAAGAGTTTTTTTCCCCCCATTTCATATGAAATTCTAATGCCTGAACATTGATTGATATGTCCACCCAATTTAGAATTGCTGTCACTTCATTCTTCTTCTTCTTATTTTTTTTAAATGTAGGATAAAAAATAAAAACACAGTATCTTATTTTTATTCGATTATCTATATATGTATCCAAGATAAAGAAACCGATCAATTCATAATGAAGGTATATATAATGTGACTGTTTCTAATTAATCTATGCTTTGAAAATAAATTCTTAATTAGTTGTGCTCTGACTTCACTATATTTTTAACTTCAGAATTGTATGAGCTATTATTTTTCTTGCAGATTCAAAATACTGCATCTGTAAATTATCTTCTGAAACTTTATAAGTTCAGAATACATTTTCACAGCCTAACTTTCCTATCTTCTGCTTTCCTATTCATGTACTATGACATGCTCACTAGGGTTTAGACAAATAATCTTTATAAAAAAAATAGTATAATTTCCTTGAAATTATAAAAAATAAAAATTGCTAAGGCCATGACTTTGCTTTAAATTTTATATGTATAATATATATATAAATAATACAAGATTCATTGTTGTAGCAACATTAAAAATGACATAGTATATAAATTGTGTCGGTAAAAATGTTTTCTGTTCAAAATAGATAAAAACTGTAGATGCATTAGGAATTGCCTTTCATTTATATAACGATATCACAAAATAAGCATGAAAATAAAGTTTAAAACTCAAGTTCATCCATGCTACTTTCACATCATTAATAAAATCTACTGAGGAGGGGTCTCAAAATATTTCTGTGCCTGTGGCATCATATAATCAAAGTCCACCATTTTATAGGTAGTTTAAATTCATTAAAGTATTTGCTTGAAAAATGAGTTGAATCATTTTAATCTTTTTCATAATTTGTATAGTTTTGGCTACACAGTGATTGCAAAATGAAGATATTTAAAAATTGTCAATTTCCCTTTTATTCAAGGGAAGCAAAGCCTTGAAAATGTGTTAGGTTGGGAGTTGTCCTCTCCCCCCCACCCACCCATGGAAACAGTTACTATGATTCCAATTTTATATGGACTAAATTTTAAACCTTAAAATATAGTAAAACTCTTTTATTATGACAGTCATATTTTCTTTGCAAATAGATATAACAGACTTCTTATAATAAATAAATCTTAATGATGGCATAAGAAAAGAGTGCTAAAAATAAAATGGGCTAGTTTACCTTTTATTTTATTATTTTAAATCAGCTATGACATTGATGTATTTTATGTAGTGAATTTTCTTTTATTAATAGTATTTCATTAATAGTATTCAACTGAATATTTCCCCCCATTTTTTAGCTCAAAATCATGATCTTACTCATGTGGATACTAGAACTTTTACTCGTAGTAAAAAGAAGCAAGCCATTGAATTTCTTGAAAAACTTGATTCATTGAATATTGAAAAATCTGAAAAAACCTATACTGTTCAACTGTATAGAAGTGATGTAAGTTCAGATTCTGTTTCTAGTTGCCATATTTTAGAAGATGCAAATGATGTCCAAGAAGTAGCTCGCATGCAAGAAGAAAGTGAGTGACATTTTGTTGCTTGATATGAACATTATATATACATTTATCTATTTTCAAATCATAATTGAATTGCTCTAACTTTTTAATGAATATACTTTTTATGACATTTATTTTTTCTAAACTGTTTATTTTAAATGATCAGATCAAATTCAAGAAAACCTGGAAAATATTTTTCCAAGGAAGACTTGCAGCATATATAGTGATTTATAAATTTCTCTTCCAGGTTTAAGAATGAGTTCTCCTTTAGGGACTCCTAAACGTGGCTCTGGTAAGTAGAAAATATGTCAGTTTTTAATTTGCTTATATTTTCATTGCAAATGAAATTACTGAATGCATCCTGTTACATGTGTAGATTATAAAATCAGAATGGTTTTTATCTGGAAACTATTAAGACTTTAATTATTTTCATAAAATGTCTTAGTGTTATGAAATAATAATAAAATAGTCTGTCAAGACAAAATTTTCATTAGTGAAAAAGGGTGAATATTTACTCTAGTCTTAATGCTGCATAGTGGCCCTACTCTATTACAATATGCCAAATGTTAATTTTTAAAGGGAATCAACATAAAGGCCACCGTGAAATAAAGTTATGAATTTTATTTATTCTGTAAAATTGGCAATACAAAATGTGTGAATTGAATATATATATTATTAGCATATTGATATTTGCTCAAAAATTTGCATACCTCTTCACCTGATGGTTTCTTCAATACTTTTACTGCCTTTTAATATAAAATTATAAGTCAACGGGGATATACTTTAACATGTTTTAATATTTAAAAAAAGGTTATAAAATTTTCCTTCTCCACCAAACATAGTTAAAATTTATCAATATTGTTCTGTGCTTGAAATATCAATAATTTTCTACTGATTAAGAATCTGAAGTGAGCTTTTGAAAGTTGAATGAGAGCAAATAGAAAAATTGTGCATGTACATAGTCTTCAACTGTTTGCATGCAAATATAATTAGGAAAATCATCTTTAAAATTTCATCATTTCATTAAGATTTCACAAAGAACAATTTTTAATTGAATTTCTTTTGAGGTATTGTAGTCAATGCTTCAATTTCTTCCAGTAAGGTTAATACACTCAGTTGTGGATATGTATAAATTTATTGAATCTTAAAAATTTGTTTTCGATCATAAGTTTAATTTTCTTTGCTATCATATTTTAATTTAAATTCTTCCTATTGCCTTGAAATGTTTGGTTGATATTATTATAAATCTATTTATTTAAAAGATGTACTCATCTTGATTGACTGTTCTGTTAACAATATCTCAAATCTGATTGACACAGAATAATCATTTACAGAATTTATTTTTTAAAGCTCCTCAAGTCCCCCTATTTAAAGTCAAGTGAAGATGCATATATATGTCAAATATAATATAAATGGTTGTATAGTAAATTTTGTGAAAAATCACACTAAAGCAAAAAAGATTTTATTTTTATTAGATAAAAATTACACAGCAACAGCACCAAAATGAAGATTTGCAGTGGCATGTATACACATCAAATGCATTTAACTGACAAAGGTTTTAGTAGAAAATCACATTAGCAGAATGCTTAAGAAATTTCTTAAAAAAAATTACAATTTGTGGCAAACTTTATATGAAAATATATAGTAACATTCAAAGTTAACAGTAGAGATCTGGAATGCTATTAAATAAAAAACTTCATAAATTCTCAAATCGAAATTTATAAAAATTTTATCAAAACTAATAGTGATCTACTAACACAACAAAAGGTTTGGACAAGTGAAAAAAATCATTAAAGAAAAATGATAAAAATGACTTCCAACTGTCCCATGAAAGGAGAATGTAATGAATTGAATTATAGAATTTGCAGACTTTATTGACTAATACTATAATTGAGCAAAAACAAGTAGTTAAAAATAAAATCCATGAAGTTTATGATTCTGTAACTAATATTAATTCATGCATTTTTTTTTATTTGCACTGTCTGTGTTGCTAGGTACTGAAACAGCAGTTGGGATTTTGCATTGGTCGGAATTATTTAAACTGCCACAACATTTCAGATGGCAATGGGCTATTGTATGTACTGATGATTTTTTCAGTTGTGTGCATGCCTTGTTCCAAAAAACACCACCATGTTACTACTATTTTCAGTTCAATGAAAATTCTTTGGTTTTGTCCTAACAAAAGGAATCTACTTTTTATATAACAGTTTGGCATTTCTATGCATTGAATTCATTTTTACAATACTAATTTTCAAGTATATGAATAACATTAATATTAAAAAAATGCTATAATGAGTGGTCTTAGAATCTGCTTTTTCAAATGTATTATTCAGTTTAGTAACCATAGTTGCCCACACATATTGAATTCCCATTGATTTAAATGTTTGTGCTGCTTTTCTTAACATTATGATGGCTTATAAAGACATTAAATGCAAAAAGAATGAACTGATATAAACTGATTCAATCGCATAAAACGTTTCATTTTTTCCATCATTAGAAAGCAAAATACAATTGTTTATAAAATTTCAACATTTAAAGCCAATAACTAATGAATATTCTTTATTTAAATTTGAATAATGAATATTCTTTATTTAAATTTAAATAAAATTTCACTCGTTTATTTTATGATTATTCATCCTTAATTTTTATTATTTCCTTTTCTTTCTTATAAATATAAGAATTTAAACAGCAAATACTGGTTTTTATTAATTGGTACTCTAATTTTTTTTTTCAGATATATAATATTATATTGTAAATATTGAAAAATAATCTTCTTATAAACCACTTCTTTATTCTTTTTCTTCATTGTCAAGCAAAATTTTATGTTTTAGTATGCCTGTAGACCACCATTTGAAATGACAATTATAATTTTCTGATGAAATTAGCGAATTTTCTCTTAAATGTCTTTCAAAATAACATTTTATATCTAATTAAAGATAATTTAAGTATTAATTAGCTAATTCAGATATATTATAGTTAATTATTTGAAATTACTATTCTTATAATATAGGGACATTAAGAATTTGATCTAATGGAATGACATGCACTAATACAAAATAAAGAATTTCGAACATAAATCTTATAGTAAATGTAGCTTACAACTCTAATGTTGGAAACATTTTTTCCTATTATTATTTAAATCTCAAAATTAAATAATGGCTAAACAATTGAAAATAATTATTAACTTATCTTTTAAACACTACTTACTGTGAAATGATTTTATGAATGAAACATATGTTAATATAATGGTCACCAGATTATGTTTAATTCTAGTTATTTTTGGTGGAGTAAATATTTATTTTAAATAAATTGTTTAACATTTTTTAAAAATTTACACCATGTATTTTTCAATTCCTCAAACTGAATCGATTTTTTCAGCACCAAGACTTATTCATGTGTTGCAAAATTCATGTGAATAGCTTTATTCTCAATTATTTAAAAGCAATCATCACCTATATACCATTAATTAAATTATAAATCATAAAAATCCAATCAAGGTTTTGAAAACATGAAAGCTGAAAAAAATTTAAATTACTTTAACTATATCTTCAATTAATAAATTTTCAACCTTTCTACAATTTTTTTAAATTAAATTATGTTGGTCTTAAATGTATCCATTATTGAAACATTTTGTGCCATATGAATGAGATATTCTCCAAATTTTGATACAACAATATATTGTATTTGTAAAGGCTGAACTCATTCTTTCTTGAATTTTAAAAGAGTGAAATTTGTTTATAAGTAACCAAAAAGATTTTTGAAAATCACTTGACCACAAACTAATTTACAACCAACTATCCACTAGTTATTTATAGTTTCAATAATGACATTTAAATTGTAACAGTCTTCAAAATGCTTCGCATACTTTATAACTTTCCTAATAATTTAATATGTAGTATAGGAAAGTGACAAATGTATCAGAATAAATTATATTTTATAATGGAAAAGGCACTATTTAAAAGAGAGAAAAATAATTTCTTAAAAAAAATGAAATACATACAATAATTGCAATAAAAAAATCATAATTAAGGTATTTAAATTTCTTTTTTGGAAATGTTAAATGTCCATTTAATGAACTCACACACACCTATATATATAATGATTTCAAATGAGTTACACTCTAATAATAATTTCCTTATAGTTCAAACTCTGGTTCCCTGTAACTTCAACTTCAGAGTTGCACTAGCTATTAATTTTCCTGTGGAATCATGACACTGATTTCTGCTAATTCCTTTTAAAACTATATAAGATTGAAAAAAAAAATCATGTTGTTTCTTTTCATTCTTTCTGTTTATCTACTTGGTTTTCCAGTCTGCTCTTGCCTTGAGTTGGAGAAAGAATTCTTAACAAAAGCTAAAATTTGGTCTATATCCATGAAATTTTGGAGTAAAAGCTTTAAAAAAACCCATGACTGCAACTTCAATTGCAGTGTTTAAGGAAGTTTGCAATGTTTAAGGAAAAAAATAACTTGCCTGAAATTTGTGATGTATTTTATTTTTCTACAAGGCTGATATTGTTCTGAAAAATAAGCTTTTCAGAACATCCCTTAGATTGTCATTTTATGTTTCATACAAATATTTCAGATGCTATGTTAATGATTATACCTTGAAGAACAGGTCACTTTGTAACAATACTTGTGATGAAGTTATAGATCCTAAAAAAGGCCACTATGCTTTTAACAATAAAAGCGAAAGCTCCTTCCATTATTTCTGAAAACACTTGCATTCTATTTATATGACAATTAAAGATATGGGGAATTGCTTTGGTCTTCACCTTCAATTTACAACACATCCTTGTAAAGATTAAAAAAAATATTGAAAGTCATCATTTTTAAACATTTCACTATTACTAGATAAAATACAGATAGGATGATAACAGAAAAAGGGGATTACTACACTTGTCTTTTGCTTTGAAAATAGTAGTCTCTGAAGCAAAAAAAAAAAAAAAAAAAAATGAATGTGAACATTTGCAGTTTTTCTTCAAATGATGGACACCTGCTTGTTATGACCCTTTTGCCAACATCATCAAAAGAATAATTATGTAATAACCTCATTTAAGAATCTATAATGCTATTATCATTTGCTGTACTCAAGAATAAGAAAGATGGATCTTGTGAGCCGCCAAATTTAAACTGATATTCGAGAGGAATTTTCAAAACCAGAAAATGGAATCAAATATGCTTCATTTTTCAAAAATAATTAGTATCTTATGCTTTAATTTTCATATTGATATTTTATATAATGTTTGCATAAATAAATTTTTAAATAAGGTGAATTTTTTTTTACTAGAAAATATCACTTAAGACATCGTTGGTATAAAAAATGCATATATTAAAAATTAGATTTTCTGTTGCTTATATGTGTATAGTTGGACACAAAAATGAGTAAGCTAACAGGTGATTCCTTATTTAAAAACAAAGAATTTGTTTTTGAATATAAAATCGCCTGCTATATTTTTTAAGAATTGTTATTTGCAACTATTATAAGCTTGATTGTATTCAAAAATGAGTTTTTACTATATCGTATTTGTGAATATTTTATCTGCAATTTTTAAAATTTAAAAATCACCTGCTATAAGATAGCACATTAATCAGTAAGAATTCAGAATATCTATATATAATTTTATAATTTTTATCCTGAAATAAATTGACTGAAAAATAACTACATACGAAAAAGAAAATTTACATTTTAATTTCATTCTTATAATATTGAATATGTAATCTGAACAATGTAG
Source organism: Argiope aurantia (assembly GCA_026543865.1). Lineage (NCBI taxonomy): Eukaryota > Metazoa > Arthropoda > Arachnida > Araneae > Araneidae > Argiope > Argiope aurantia. Next base: position 58,399 of record JAPMOR010058754.1, on the reverse strand, counting down.
ATATGTACTCATTCAACAGCTTTACAGCGTGTTTAAATAAGTTTTTTTTACATAGGGTACTATCTTGTAAAGTGCTTAAATTTTTTAAGATGCTTATTTTTAAGCACCTTTTACTTTTGAAAAAGGATCCTTAGGGACTTAACTTTTTTGAGAAGTGCATAGAACTCCCGTTTTTTTCCATTCTCCCACACCTTCAGATTTTGAATATGATAAATTGAAAGCAGGGCTGTAAGGGTTTCTTTACTATATCTATCAAGAAAGACAACCAACAAAAGAGAAGACTTTGGAGAAAGAATCCAGGATGAAATAGATTCAGGGATGCCAACATATAAAGGGTGTCTCAAAATTAATGCGCGATTTGATTTGCCACCATTTGTGCAGTAAAATGTTTGGAACCCTATGGGAAAAAAAAAAAAAAAAAAAAAAAAAAAAACTTTACAGCTGGTAGTTTAGGGCTAGTGAAAAATGGAGTGTTACACGATAGAACAACATGTTAATGCAAGATTTGGCAAGTGTCCTCCACGGCTCTGCTGGCATATACGCAATCTTTTGTCGAAATTTTCAATAACTATTTTGCATAAATGTGGCTGAATTTCGTTGATTCGGCTTTGAATTTCCTTCTTAATTGCACACATGCTTGTAGGCTTATTGGCATAGACCTTTGGTAAGATCTTCAAATAACACCATAATAAATCCAATGGTGTTAAATCACACTATCTAGGGGGCAATTATCAAATTTTTGAACTGTGGTTGCCAGACTTTCATTATTTTTTAACAATAATGAAAACCCTTTGTTCTATTGTTTAGTGCTCTATTTTTACTAACTTTAAACTGTTAGCTATCAAATGGTTTTTTACATTACATAGGGTTGAAATACCCTTTACTGTTTGAATGGTGAAAAATTCAAATCTTGCATTAATTTTGGGATACCCTTTATTAAAATAGTGCTTAATGACATTTCCTCCTGCCTTTCCCCCCCCCCCTTCAGTAATGTACTGCGCCTTTATTGAAATACTGGAATGCTTATCCTAAAGAGGCAATACAAAATATGTACTATGCCATATTTTTTGCTATTCAACAAATGTTCGAATTTCAATTTTTAATGTTTTATACGATGAAAAATTTATTTAATGATTCCTGATAAATGTATATTTAATCTTTTATGTATTGTAAAAGAAAAATACTCAGATTGGTCCTATCAATGGAAAATAAGAATAAAGCAAGTTGAATTTGATGTGCCAGACATGTACATTGAACATGGGAGAACAGTCTTAGTTACTGAAGATAGAGCTTTCAAGAACGTGACCTTCAGAAGGACAACCTGACCCACCAAATGAGACTTGCCCTTGCTCTTTGAAGAGGTCTAGTGCCATTCTGAAAACTATTTACGTCTTTTGTTTGATCACCATGGGGGGAGGGGCGCTTAACAATGTGCCACCTAAACTTGTTTGGAAAAGATACTCTTTGAGTTAAATTTTTTGGATTTTCTCTGTTTGAAAGAAAAGTGGCCTTAACAATTCATGTTGAGCCTCGCGCAAATGTTATTATCATAGAACTCATAACTATGATTAGAACACTTCTTTTTTCAGACATTTATTTGCTTTTTATAATTCTGTTAATAAAAGAAGAGTGTGTAGTTTAAAAGAAATAAGTAAATAATTCATTTATGACATTTCTTTTGACACAACTTAGTTTATAATAATAAGTCCGTTTAATTTTTCAATCCAGGTGGACCGTGCAAGGACTATGTGCTTATGAAATTGTAAGATCTCTAACATGTTTTCAATGCATAGGCTCAACCTTTCACTGATAATTCTACTACTGACTGAAAATTTTAATAAAATGCCTCTTATTTTCTCGAATTTTATAAGTAAATTGTTTATTTAATTTAGAAAGAAAAAAAATTAAGTTTAATTTTTTAACTCTTGCTATGTTTCTGATATGTGTAAAATCATCTGATGTCTTAGTATAGCTGTAATGTTTCTAATTTCCGTCTGATTATCCCTGAAAAATAGAATACTCTAAACCCTATTGAAATCTTCCAATTATATCGTATTAAAAAGAAATGATAAATATAGTTATTCTGAAAATGATGTCCGGAGAAATTCTATTCCTCAGTTTTCCTAAATATGGAATATTGCCAAGTTAATATGATGATGTGCATTAATCAATTGGAAGAATAAAAAATGAATTAAATTATAAAATATATATACTTTATTAATGTCTTTCTGTTTTTTGAAATTTTTAATCCATTAATTGATTATTTCTTATTTATTGAATTTTGCCAACACCACCATTCCTCTGCTTTGCCAGAATTCCGTATTGCGCATCAGAGCATTCGAATGACCCAGACTGAAAATTCATCTTGATTTGTAACGATTTTTGCTTAAATATATAAATTAAATTAAAATAAAAGGAATTATTAGATTTAATTAAAAAAGTTTCTCAAAAATTCTTTTCATATTTTATAATATGCAAATGGTCCATTTTCCGTATTTTATAATATGCATACTGTCACCTATATTTAACAAAGAATAAGAGTAAACTTTTCTCTCTCCGACATCCAAGATAAATCGGGACAGTTCTGCATTTCGGAAAGCTTATCACCTTTTTTTAAAAAAAAGAAATATGTATGTAGTTAAAATTGAAAAAGAAGTTTGAGGTTCAGTTAAATAACTACGTAGGAATGTTGCTTTGTTGCAAAATAGAGATTATGTTTACCCATTACCCCTATATAAGGTGGAAACGTTGGAAGAAAAATAGTATATTGTAACACAGATGCTACTACGCATTAAAAAACCTTATTTCTTTGTCGTATAAGAAAATATTTTTATAAAAGCAGCGACCAATTTATTTAAGTAGGTAGTTTTTATAGTCCCGATTTATAGTTGCAAAAATTTATTTAATTTGCTACAAGCCTTCTCCACAGCAAGTGATTTTTTTTTTAATTCATGTTTTGTATCACAGCTGTAGTCATCTGGACACTCACAATGCACGTATAATTTCTACGAGTGCTATCGCATCATGACGAATAAAGCTTATCCTATGCTAATTTTATTTCCCTACTTTTATGGATATGTGCATTTAAATTATTATTAATAATATTTTGCTTGTCTTTTTTAAATATTGAAGGAAAAATTTATTATTTTAATATAATGAAAGTTTTAAAACAATATTATCCCATATTGAAGGTAAAAAAACAAATATATCATCTTGTTGATTCCAGTATTGAACATTTTAATTCGCGTAGAGAAGAGGGGGTATAAAATTGCTGATAATTGTGCTTACTTTAATTTAAATTGACTCCAGCATTTCACAGTAAAACAGTTTTAAATTGACTCCAGCATTTCACAGTTAGAGAATTATTCCCTAAATATATTTGAGGAGAAAAAAGTACTCTCTATTGAAATAGTTTAATTTTATATGGATCGTAGGAAAAAAAACCCCTTTTGGAATATGAATTTCATTAAAAGCGTCAGTAACTCTTAATTTTTCTTCTGCTATTCGATGCTGAAGCTGCAGCATTAGAAAAATAACAAAAAACCACTGAAAAATAACAAAAAAAAGAAAAGTTTGTTGTGGAGAAGAACATAAGTTATCGAAGCTCCTCAAGGCTTAAAGCGTCAAAATGCATCTCCACTTTTAATTTTGATTTTTCTTTTTCATTTAAAAAATTGTTGAATCTGGGGGGGGGGGGATCGCAGTTTTTAGCTAACTAAAGTGAGTAATGTTTACTTAACAAAATATTAGCCTTTGTGAAAATTTTTGACTGCCGATTAGAATAATTAAACATATTTTACGACAATATATTTCATTGTTGAACTGAAACTGAAATTATTATTACTGCTACTAATATTTCATTCTGGCGTTTTTCCCCCCTCTTTGTTGATGATGAACTTATGAAGAAATGGCATATTTTTGCATGATGGGGCGATTTCTATTTAAAGCATGTTTTTTTACTTTTGAAACTTGTAATCAATAAATTCATAAAAGGTAAATATTCTCTGAAAAGATTGCAAATTTGAATTGCTGATATATTAAGTGAAGATTACCATAATCTTTTAAAACTCAGTATTTTTTAAATTCTAATTAGAAACCGCATTTTTTGTTATTTTTGTGCACAATTAATTTATGGAAGAAGCTTGTTGATTTATTTATTTCACACATATTTATTATGGTTGAAGTTTCTGAAAACATAAGAACAACTTGAGGAAATCCAAAAACAATGAGATGCCTATAGGGTCCACAGCAAAATCAGTTATTGCAGAAATTTAATTAGATATATCCTAGAGCAAAACAATTTTACTGTTGATGTAGAATAACTCTTTGTTGCAATTTTTAGCACTATTGAAAAGATCCCATAAAGCAATTTAAGTGCTTAGCTAAGCTTAATATTTTGATACTTTTTTTTTTGAACAAAGATTTGAGTTTGGATTCTTAGGCAAAGATGAGAGTTTCTGAGGGTTTCCCATTGCATATATCTATCCTGGTAGCTTTAATAATCCTATGTGGCAAATAAGCAGGGAAGAATTTTTTTTTTGTAATCTTCTTCAAAGAGCAAAATTTTATGTTTTAAGCAGATTTTGATGTTCTTTGTAGATCATCAAAGCTACTTGGAATCTGAGTAGCATGCTATCAGCACCAACTAAAGACTGAGAAAAGTAACACGGGAGAATTTCAGCCTTTTTACATATTCAAAAGGGAAATTTCTCCGAAATATAGCTAGGGAAGAATTTTGTTTAAGAATGTGTTATCATATCTTAACCCTTTCTACCATATGAAGTATGCTTGCCTCTAAATTCCTCAATCTTTGAATGAAGTTGTGTAGGTTAACATAAGGTCCCCCAAATTTTTCAATTAAAAAAAATCCTAGGTGTTTCAGTTTCTTATATCTCACAAAATGTGTCTTGATTTGTTATTTAGTTATTAATTAATCAAATTAATTAATAAATTAATCTAATGAGCTAAAGGAATTATTTTTCTTAAGCCATCGCAATCCTAAAAATATTTTAATTTACAGTGACTAGAAGAAAAAAAAAATGGCCCTTTAAAGAGTTAACATAAGATATTTAAGGTTATAGATCACAGTAAAAAGACTACACAGTTCGAGGGTTAAAGTAATAATGTTTTTATATCCAAATTTAATTAGTTTGAAAGTGAATTAATGAATGCTAATAATTTGAATTTATCACATAAATGCATTTTCTAGGATACTAAGTTTATTTAGAATGATCAGATGCTAGTTTATTTGGAAATTAAATTTGTATTCTTCGTGATTATTAAGAAAAGTGTTCAATTTTCAGCTGAGATTAAGATTTCTGTGTTAAATCCATGATCATTAAGCAACATATTCCAAAATGCATTTAATTAAGCATTTTGATTTCAGCTCGTGTAAACTCTGAGTAGCATGAATGGCAGAAATGTGTGCAATTCAGAAGGGCATTCAAGTGATAAAAAGAAATAATTTAAGATAATAATTTGGTTGAAATTTTTACTTAAAGAAATACAATTTCTTTGGGTCAAAGGGCATTTAGAAAATATTAGAGTTAATGCATACACATAATCATTGTGTTGATGTAAATCAAGTTTTAAAATATTCTTTTGTCATATAAAAAGCATTTATTATATTTTTTGTAATACTGTTAATGTTTCTGTATTTTTTAAATCAAAATGACCTTTTATTAAATTGTTAAATAATTCATTCAAAAATTTTCCTAATTTAAAATAATTACTGCAATTGCTTTTATTTTATAAAAATGCATACTTACTTAAAAGTTATAATAATATTTAATTATAGATGAAGATATTTTTGCTCTTAGCTTTTCAAATTTTGAAAAATCACCAAATATATAAGACAGTTCTGCCATATTTTAATAATAAATTTCATATTCGTTTGGTGGTATTTCCAGCTATATTAGGGATTTTGCAGTTTAAAGATGAAAATATAAGTATTTTAATCTTTGAAATTTAGGTTACCATAGTAATTTTTTTTAATTAGCTCTCATTTTACAGGTAAAACAGTTGAATATTTTAATTACATATACATTTATCTGACAAAAAGTATATCTGGAATCAGCCAAGTTGCATTGTGACTTGTGCATGAGCATAGTACTGTGTGTGTGTGTATAATATACACATTAATTTTCTTTTCCCTAGTAAACAGTTCATCTTCTAGAAAAGTATCTACATCATCCCGAGGCTCAACATCAGACCAAGATATGTCTGAAACATCTGTATTTAGCTCTCAAAATGCATATGAGTGTAAGTTGACTTTTGCAAGTTTAAAGCTTTATCAACATTTACAATGAAATTTAATCTGTAACTTTGTTTCAGCTATTAAAATTTACAGTTTATTTATCCTATGGCAGAAAAATGAGTAGCCAAGATTTATGAGCTGCAATGCCTGACAGAGAGGAGAGAGATGTGATTTTTATATATTATTGTAAGCTGATTATTGCTTTTGTCATATGTCCTTCTCAGTAATGGAAGCATTGTGCATGAGCGTAGTTATTTGTCATTTTTTATTAATTTTTTCTGGAATATAAACCAAACTAAATTTGAATTTTATTACATGCGATGCATAACTTACTATGCTCATGCTTTGAAAAATCTTAATATAAGCCAAGATGGCGTATATAAAATTTAGAATTTTCTGCAAAACAAGTTGTTTCTCTAATGAGAATGCAGCGGAAAAATACAGGAATTTTAAAAATCTAGAAAACAGGGAAATTCGAAATTTGCCATGAAAACCGTGAAAGTATTGGGAATTTTGAATTTCTTGGTTCCTTTTTTCCATCCGATATCTTCATATTGCAGGAATAAAAGATCTTAGCCTATAGCTTCTAAAAGGAAACACCATTCACGACTGTGTAATCGGAGACCTCGCCCCTTTTTTTACTTTTTTTTTTTCTGTGCACGAGTAGAACAGTGCAATTTTGATTTGAAAGGCAGTTCTTTTTCATGAGATTCCTGTATTGTAGCTAATGAACATACGCGAGTTTGCTATAATTATATGAGAGAATGGAATAAATTCTTGTGGCGGGAATAGCAACCAGCATTCAATCTGCGGTGGTGTTTATTATTTGAGGAATTATGAACTTATTTCAAGTAGATTTAAGAATTTTTTAAAACAATGAGTTGCTGAAAATATGTATTTAACACGGATTGGATGGATAAAAATATCAATCTTGACTTTTCTGAATGTGTTAAGAGTTCCATAAAATCCACTTGAAGCGTATTGCTCGTTTTATAAGATAATAAATTTAAGTAATATGGGAAAACATACACTAATGATGCTGAAAGATGAAGCATACAAAACGGCGTGCAAGTTCAAAAAAATATCATTGATATTGGGCTTTGTATGCAACAGGAATGCAGGAAAAGAGACACCCGAAATCTAAAAACATCAAATTTGATGTTTTATCGGCATGAAAACGTATTGCATCACATACGCCCTTTCATGCATTCAATGATATTTTTTGCTATTTCACTGTCAGTGAACATATGCTAAAATGTAATACCGTACATTATTTGCAACAGATTAACTCCATTTTTTTTCAATAATCTTTTAAGAAATCTTTTAGCATTAAAAAAAATTGCTGTATGTTTTGATGAAGCTTTTAACCTCATTTCATATAACTGCTAAATGGATCTTATTGCAAAATATTTGTGTGAATCAACCAATAGACTTTCCGCAAGGTATTGAAATTTTGTATTTTGCAAGACATGTCACTGCTCAAGAACTATTTGAGAAATACAAAGAAGTTGCATAAAGTTTGGACATAAGTTACTTTTACGAATTAGTATAGATGAACCAAATGTAAATTTTAAATAGATATCAAAGAACTTTCATGCAAAATTGACTGTAAAAATTTAGATACAGGAACTTGAGCTTAATCCATGGAGTTTCTCATTTTGGATATAATTCTGCTAAGTAGATTTTACTCTAAGAAAAATGTATAGAGTATTTAGAGACAGTCCAGCAGCTGGCGCCGATTTCCTGGAAATGACAGGTTCTTCTAAATTGCCATTAAAATTTGTTCTATTCACGTGCTCTGAAAGTTCTTGAAAATATAAAAAAGTACATAGTTTTCAGTAAAAAAACTTTGCCTGGGTCTGTCACAAATGATAGTACTTTAAATGCTTTTAAGGAAAAATAGTTTCTGGCAAAAATTAGCTTCTCTTATATTTTAACATTCTTCTGCCATTTCTTAAAACAATTTCAGACATCTTAACCAATGGTGCCTTTCTTATATGAAAATCTTCCCATTCTTGTTAAGCAGTTAATGAAAAATATTGTTAAAAGAAGCAAAAACATTAGACTACTTATATTTAATAAAGCTCGATGATCCTAGAAATCTGAGGCTGAAAAAAATATTGGAATAGTAACTACAATTTACTTAATTAATATTGGAGTTACTTAAACTGAAAAAAAAAGAGGTTTTTTAGTAGAGGGTTTCATATTTGTGAAGAAAACTACAAAAAATATTTGAATGTATGTCCAAAAATTTTGCTATTTTAAAAGC
>JAPMOR010058754.1:14929-49864 GCA_026543865.1 Argiope aurantia | reverse complement strand
CAAAAAATATTTGAATGTATGTCCAAAAATTTTGCTATTTTAAAAGCAAAAAATATTTGAATGTATGTCCAAAAATTTTGCTATTTTAAAAGCAAAAAATATTTGAATGTATGTCCAAAAATTTTGCTGTTTGAAAAACAAAAAATATTTGAATGCATGTCCAAACATTTTGCTGTTTTAAAAGCTCTGTCTTATTTAAATGCACATTTATTTTAAGAACAATGCATTATTATGTGAAAAATGAATGGTTTATTTGCTTCAATTTCTTTATTTCTAATCACAAATTTCCCTAATATGTTCAGAATTAGCAAAGATCTAATTTGAAATTTTCCTGAAAAAACTGAAAAGTGCATACAAAAAATAACTTGATTCATTTAATGAAAGAAATATCATTTAGCTGATTTCTATTCTTTTTTTTTTTTTTTTGAACTTTGATTTTGATGAATTTCCTGATTCTGGGGAAGTTGTAAAAATAATTCCTGTGAAAAATAGTTTTGCTATCAACAAGGATATGCTGGTTGAAAATCTGAAAGAAAATTCTTTAATATGTCTGAGAACTGTGTCCATGAACTTTTATGGAGGTGTTTTAAATGTTCAGATTTCAACAAATTTACTTCAGTATACTAAGTTAGCTTGTGCAAGGTCTTTTGAAACTTGAGAAAAGCAGAAAAAAGTTCATGGAAAAGAAGGGGAGTAAGTATAAAAACGGACTCCACCAAACGAGAGCAGCATTGCAAACAAAATTGCCGTCAAAAAAAAAAAAAAAAAAAAACGAAACTGAATTGCAAAAATCTGCAGAAGTTACAGAAATTGATGCCCAATATATGAATTGGTAAAAATAAATAGAATAAAAATAGTAATCTTGCTTTGTATTTTTTTTTATTTAGCAATCATTAAATGACTTGTATCATGAGAGCAAACATGTTATTACATGTTACCCAAGTCCTTAATTTTGTAGTACTTGCAATTAAAGAGAAAAAAGGTAATTAACATTTGTACCCCCCCCCTTAATACATTATTTTTGTCTTGCTGAATTCCAGGCAATAAAAAGGAGGGGTTTTTTCCCTGCATGTGAATATAGACGTTTTAATATACTATTATTTCGAATAATGTTAAATTGTTGCTCCCTTTTCCTTTCTTTTTCCACTTGAAACTATGAAGTATTGTTATTTCATTATAACCAACACATGAATGCTGTTTGCACATTTGCTCTTGTATTGCACATATATATATATATAATTTACAGGGTGTCTCAAAAACCTTGACCGCGGCTTTTATTCCTTAAATATTGATCATATATTCTGTAAATTACAAAAATGCGTAAAAAAAGGTGTAAATTGCTATGAAATCAATTAAAGTTTTCAGGGGATTAAACTATAAAAAATACAAAATGTAAATTTTTATACGGGCCACATACGAAAAAAAAAAATCCAAATGAGTAAAATGTGTCGCATCCTCTAGTAAGGTCATGTACGAAATTTCAGCATTTTATCACAAAAAGTCTCAAAGATATGATACTACAGAAATGCTGACTTAAACCACTTTTCGATGCTGGGATACGAGTTCGCAAAGATAAAAAATCATGTTGGATGTTCGTGTTGTAGAGGTCGTACACAAATAAACAAAGAAAGTAATGATTGAATGAATAAATAATAATTTGCTATTTATTGGTTCATAAGTATGAAAAAATTTGTAGAAATAATAACTTAAAGAAAAGATTACATAACGTAAAGGAGAGATTACATAAAGGAAAGATTACATAAGTTTTTTACAGGTGCATTGAGAGTGCTATTTTTAAGTTATATTCTGTAATTCATGATATAAAATTTTAAAGTATTTTTCAGGAAGCATAGATTTTAAAATTAAAGATATGAAGCATATTTTATTTCCTTATGATGCATTAATACGTCGCGTCATCTGCACTGAAGCTGTAAACATTTGTGTTTTAATTTGTGATTGACCCTTCACCAACTTTGTTTTAACATATCTGTGAGAGTTTTCATGATAAAATTCTGAAATTTTGTATATGACTTTATTAAAGGATGGGGCACATTTTACTCATTTGGAATTTTTTTGTACGAGGTCAAATATAAAATTATAAAAATATAAAATTTTAAATTTTATATTTTTTGAAGTTTAATTCGCTGAAAAGTTTTATCGATTTCATAACATTTGCATGATCAATATTTAATGAATAAAAGCCGCAGTCAAAGTTTTTGAGACATCCTGTATATATATAATGATATTTTTAAATCTAATTTCAATTCTAATTAATTTCCAAAGTATTATCTTAGTTTTACCCATATTAACTTCATTCTAAAATATTCTCTTATTTCCTGATCCCATTCCACTTTTTCTATTTAATTCAAGAGAAGCTTTGTGAAATGCTTAAGTCAGCACTGCACATGCTCCAAGTGAAGGGATAAAAAAAAAGCTGTCAACCAAGCGAATTCTTTTTAAAAGATCCCTATGATTCCCTTACCTGGCTCGACACGTGTAGAGAAATCCCTATCGGAATCTCGTGGTATATAAGACCAAGGATAAATAATTTCTCCTTCTTTTACGCTCTTCTGTTCTTGTATAGCTGGTGAACGGAACGGTAGTCCGTCATCACTTATTTATATAAATTGTGCCTCCCGGGATGGAATAAAACGTACTTAAAAGTTCCATGTATCTTGTCTGTCTTCGGCATCGATTCTGCTTTAAAAATATGGTTACATATATATGCAGAAAAAGCGCGGGATTTTTTTTTTAAAGATTTGAGTGACAATCTTGTGATATTTTCTAAGTCATGTTTCTACTGTTTTATTTTATTGAAAGATGAAATTTTTAAATGTATGTTTTTTACATTCTTTGTTAATTGTGATGATATTTTTATAAATAATATTCACAATATGTGAATTCTTTATAGCACCTAGTTACGAGTGTGTGGAAAACTGCTCATATACTGTTGATTCCTATAATCATTCCGATCAGTCTTCTCCGTCCGAAAGCCCATATGGATCAAATGCGTCCTTGCATAATGCTGGGAAAGGAAAATGTATGTATTTTTCAAAATACGTGTTACTGGAATGATTTGTTATCCTCAAATTGGCAATTTTGTTGTAATTTTTAGTTTACATCAGTAATTTAACAGAGTGCTTATTCTTTTTATTTCTGATCTCTTATTTTAATTAGAAATTATTATTACTTGGTATTAACAAAAAGAGCATAATTTAGAGAATTCAATTCAGAATGATTCTTGTAGTTTACCTTTTAAAATGTTCACTGATTAAAATATTAAAACTTTCTAACCTGTCAATTCTGAGAAAATAAACATCAAATTTTCAGTTTAGTATATATGTTAGTAACTTGTTGCTGTTGATTGGTAATAAAACAGCATAGGTGGCAGCATATTTTCTTGTTAACTAGGTAGTCAGGATTTGTTTCTACATGATTTTTTTGGATTTGATCTATTTATTTTTGGAAACAAATAATTTGGAATTAAATTAACAATTTACAAATATTTTTGGGAAATTTTAATCACTCTTAAGTATAAAATAATTGTTCATTAATATGATAAATGAATTAAAGTCCGATTTTTAATGGTTAAGTAGCTATAAAAATAACTTGAATGATGTTAAATAATTACAATTACTTTTATTTTTAAAAATCGTAAATTATTTTATAAAAAATGGTTACAAAAGTTCATTCTAAATTTATGAAACTGTTTGGAAAATTACATGTGGAAATAAGAGCAAATGTTAATCTATTGCATATATATGCCTTTGACTCAAAATTTGAATTTTGTTTCCCGACATATCTTATAAAGAAAATTTACTATTATGGACATCCGTAGTCACCATTTGTTGATTTCGCTGGATGTCAATATATATTTTTTTTGTTTCCAATGTTTCTATAAAAATTTTATGTGATTCCATATATGATAAAATCATATGTAATGGTATAGTTTTATATGATAAATGAACATGTTTATATGATTCTTATAGATAATTCAAAATTAATTGTAGAAAAAAAAATTCTAAAATTTGTAAATGATAAAAACATGAGTTTTTTTTTTCGAAATGTGATTAACTATAGTTATTTATCACTGTATAAGTTGATTTTAAATTTACTCTTCAGTTTAAAAATTAAATTTTAACTATGATTCAAATTCTATATAAATGAGTGGTTATTTTATGGATAAGAATCATAAAATAAAATTTCAATAAAAATAATTGCTAATTTAATTTGAAATTATTGATTGAAAACTATGAAGAATCAAACCCTGACCACCTGGCTGACAAGCACTTATGTTACAGTCAAAACGTATTTGCTTTTGATCAACAGGGATAGATCAGTGTATTAGCTATTCTAAAGTGATGGTTATGTTTTTGGAATTGGCTGTCTATTGCACTTAAATTCTTTAATGAATGACCATTTTAAAAATATGATTACTTATATACAAAGTCTTGTTCAGAACTGAAATTCTCATTCCATGCTCCAATAATATAAGAAAAATCAAAAGAATTTTAAAATGCTGTTAATTGCTAAAAGCTAGATACTGTAGGCATCTTTTTATTTTTAATTCTTTTTTGTTTGATAATGTAATGCATAAGAATTTATTTTTTATTTGTTTTGAAAATGTTTAGAACTTTTATTCTTTTCTTTTCTAAATAAGTGCATCAGGGCGTGTAGTGTCATTAAAAGTCCTTAAAAACTGCTTATTTTTTATGGTCCTTATATGGAGATTTTAAAAGTGCCTTTTTTATATAATCCAGGCGCTTATATTTTCCTTCTAATGCCAAAAAAAAAAAAAAGCAAGCATTACACTAGATCTGCCCGATTATATGTTGTATTTTCTTTAAAATGACGGATCTTTCAATGTTTAATAAATCTGGAGATCAGTGCTAAAGATTTTATTTCAGTTCAAAGAAATAGTGAATGGAAATTGGAAAATACACCCATTTCATTTACATGACTCTTCTTTCACCTTTTGTTTGTTTAGATTGGGGAAAATTCTTTTTTTTTTTTAAATTTTTTTTTATTTATGTAAAACCCCTAGTGTTTGTTATTCACAGTAACTTCAGCTCATTGTTGCTTTTCAACACATGATTACTTGTTTGTAAAGCATTTGTTAGTTTTACTCTAAAAACATTTAGTGACTTCCCATTAGTGAATCATTTATGCTTCCATCAGCTTTTGTGCAGATGTTTGAAACGTTTTAAAAATATGCTTGAGAATGTGAATTTCATTCATTGTGAGCTTCGATAAATGAATGCACTGAATGATTCAAGGCTTCCAATAATAAACATAAAAGCAAAATATTTATGATGCTCCGAAATTACTTAGTCATTTATTTTTCCAAAAGGTATCAAAAATAAATTTATGCTAATAAAATTCATTTTTACTTTTTCGTATACGAACTAATCAAAGAGAGAGAATTGTGACAGCCAAAAAAAAAAAAAAAAAAAATTCGAATTTGAGATTTTGCCCACCTTCATGATTCAAACCTCCGAATTGCACATGTTATGTCTGCGAAAGAATAAATGAAAAAACGTTTTGAGCTGACCAAATGCTAAAGTTGACTATTTCTACCAAATTTTGAATGAAAGTCATTTACTTTAAGGTTTTGTTTGTTTGTCTGAGTACAAGTGAACAGGGTCACTTCTAAACACAAAGCGCTACATCGGTAATATTCAGCTCACATTTTTAGCGTCTAAAATATAGATACATGTCAAAATTGTCAACAAATCCATCATTGAGTTGACCATCAGTTGATCTGTATTTTCACATGCATGTAAACACTTGTTACAATATATATATATAATATTGTCACGTAGATACTTTAGTATAGAACTTAATGACACACAAAGGAGGTAGAGCTAAACCAATTTATTAACTGAACTCAGAACTGAGAATACAGTAACTGACAAATCTTCTGCCTTTATATAAGCAGAGAAAGTTCCAGAATACTCTTCTGGAGACAGCAAGAAAAGTCCAGAACACTTGTCTGGTAAACTAAAGAAATGTCCAGTATCTTCTGGAACATGAAATAAAGGAAAACATAAAATCAAGGAATTAAGTATTTACATATACCATTAATCTAAGTGTCTCTAGCGGGATCCGAACCCAGGTCTCTTGATCACAAGATCAGTGCCATGACCATTCGGTCATGGAGATTCGACAGTCTTTCTTCAATGCGGCAATATATACAACATAGATAAATGAAATTTTGTAAGTCATGCTGTTTCTAAATTTTTATTTCTGTCATGAATTTTGAATTCAATTGGCCGACCAAAAATTTTTTTTATATCTGAGGGAGTGGTGATAAATTACCTTTTATTATAGAGTACGCAATGAAGTATTGAAGAGGTATTTTCAACTCGTTTCATGTGTTGCAAGTTTTGAATGAAAACTTTTGAGTTGAAATTATTCTTCAGTAAATTGCTGATGCCAGTATGATTTTTCTAACAATGTTTCTTGTGCTGCAATTGATAAAGTGAATGCAGGCATAAGAAGGGACAAATTATTGAAAAACCTACATTTATGTATTTTATGTTTATATTTGCATAAAATTGGACACTTACTTAATACCCAACTTAACTGATTTCATCATAGTTTCATTTATCAACATATTTTTATAATAAAAATACTATATTAAGGTTCTTTCTTTTTTTTTTCTATAGATGCTTAAAAAATATTTATAAAGCCTGTATTTTTTAAGATTAAATTAGTCTGTGCACCCTGTGCATAATTATACAATGTTAAGAAAATAATTTGATAATAAAAGATTAATTATTAAATATTGAAATAAATTCATTGGTTGAATTTAAATTCTTATCTTTTTGTAATCTATTTCAGTTTTCTATACTGCATTTTATTTTCTATTGATAAATAGGGTTTAATTTTATGTTTGTTTTCCATAATTTTTTTAAAAATTTTTAATGTATTTTCCCCTTTTCTGTTAATGTTAAAATACCTACATTGTTAAAATATTAACTTTATGTCTGCCCAAATAATTACTAATATTAAATATTTTTTGGTATTTATGAATTTTTTTCTTTGAAAAAATCTGATTGGAGTGTGTGTAGCATCATTTAAAGTACTTTTTTTTTAAAAAAAAATGTAGGTTTTTCTTTTTTTTCTGAAGATAATAATTTTTTCCCCCATACTAGATCTGCCCGATTGTATATATATATTTATATATGTAATATAACACATATTTTTGAGCAGTTTAGTGGCCGAATACACTTTGAATTTTTAAACTTCGCTTTATTCCATACTAGGAGTTAATTTATGCACAAGTTAGAAGCGACAAGGCACGTCAATCCACAGCGCGACACAAGAACGTAAAGAGGGAGAAATATTTTTTCCCGGTCTTTATATACTATGAGATTCTGATAAGGATTTCTTTATAAGTGTCGATTTAGGTAAGGGAATTGTAGGGATCTTTTAAAAGAATTTGTGTAGATCGACAAATTTTTATCCCCTCGCTCGGAGTCTGAGAACCGCTGATGTAAGCATTTTTACAGAGCTTCTGTAGCATTAATTAAACAAAAAAGATAGAATTGGATCAGGAAATAAGAGAACATTTTAGAATGAAGTTAATATGGGCTAAATTAAGATAAAAATTAGGATTTTATTTAGATTTAGCGATATCATTACATATTTATATATATACTTTTTGCTTTCATCTCTGAATAAAAAGTGGTATGAGGAGAAGTGGTGCTGTATTGCAGAGATAATTTTACGTATTCGCGGAAGTCATATGAATTTATTTGTAAGAGTGATTTGGGTTAATTGTTACGTTTCTGCAAATGGGTACTTTTTTGTAAAATACGTCTTATATTTCAACATTATTATCAGTGAATTATTCAGTACTTAAATCAGTGAATTATTTAAATATTTTTACAACCTACAATTTTTGTGCAAAAGTTTTAGAATATATTTTTTTACAAAATGATGGGGAAATATGTATTCAGTTCACTGTGAACTTTCAAATAAGCATAACTGAATGATTAAAGGCTTCCAAAAACGTACATAAAGCAATATGTTCTTGGTGCTACAAAGAATTTGACATTTTTAGTGTGAGAGACAGAGCTGTAAAAATACATATGGAAGGTAAGATTTTATGTTTTATATCTATTGTCTGTGTCATAACTTTGGTTAGAAAACATAGAAATTCTGTTGGAGGAATTGAATTCTTCCTGAGATTCATGTTATATTGTTTTTATATTTTTAACACTACTTAACAGAAATTGAGGGCAATATTTTAGAATCGGTGTTTATGTGTAATCAGTTTCCATCTTTTGAATGAACAATTATTTTTCTATTCAATATTTATTAAGATGTATAATTTATCACTAAACAAATACTTTTATTTTAAAATTTCATAATCATATATAGAAAGCCCATATTGGGGGCTTGAGCCCAGCTGTTGGTATAGCAAATTTTATAACTTTTTTATTTGAATTACTTTTTTAACAGCTTAGAAGTTCTGTGTTCCTCTCTAATAGTGATTGTATGATCGCTAATGTAATCAAATGGTAGTGTAAGTCCCCCAAAACATATATAGGCCACAAACTGAATATTTGTATTATTGTGATGCTGATTTTTTAAAAATTTAAATAACTTTTAAACGTTTTTAAAATATTATTTGTGATATATAAAGTTTCTTACCTTTGAGCATGCCTGTGCCTAATCAGTTTTCAATGCTTCATCTAGATTTATTGTGCAACAATTTTTAGTTTCATTACTTATTATATATATAAAGATTGTAAGATCAGGGTTTCCCATGTTCCCAGGGTTTGAATTTTATTTTGCTAAATTTGAGACCCTGAAAAGATGATTTTTTTGTTAGGTCTTTGAAAAATTAGCAAAACATACATCCATTATTTCTTGGGATAGAAGAGAAAACCAACTTGGGACTAATTTTCCATTCAAATTGTATTTCGATGTATAAGGAATACCTGGCAGCAATTTTATTGACTTAAGTTGTTGGTTTGGTTATCCAAAACATGTCATTGTCATTTCTCATGGATATCGGACCAATTAAGAGAGTGGTCGAAAAGTTATAATATGGTGTTTTAGGCAAAAAGATGTTAATCTAAAAGGGAAAGTTATAGCAGGTTGTGTAGTGTCATTGAAAGGCCTTAAAAACTACTTATTTTGAATGGTGCTTATAAAAGGCCTTTAAAAGTGTGTATGTCTTGTTCAAGTGCTTATTTTTCTTTTTGAAAAAATAAAATTTTACTACATTACAGAACCATATCAGATCTTAAGACAACATTTTCTTTGCAGTGTCTGACATTTCGTCTCTGTAAATATGTCAGTGAACACTTAAGTCCTTGGAAAATATTTTATCTCAGTTTAAGAAAATATATTTCTTTCGTTTATTTACTTGACTTTTCTTTCAATAAGAATAAAATCAATTCTCTTTAGGAATAATTTTATTTATTCATGTAAAACATGTGAATTAGCTTCAATAAATCTTTTTTGTTTTCTAGGCCCCAAATTCAAAAATATCGAAATGTAAGGGGAAATTTACTCTTGGCGGTCTCTCCGGGAACTTAAAAATAAAAAAAATTCTAAGTATTCTAACATGAATTAGTTTACATAAACATCGAAATCATTAATCCAGTAATGGATGACGATTCTCTATTATATCATCTTTTTTTATTTCCTGGACGAGGACAAAGCACAGATAATTATTTACATATTTTTTTTCACATGCACGAATTCTAACAACCATCTTTTGTTCCGTTCGTATTTACACCTGGACGAGGTGTAAATACGTATACGTTCGTATCCTGGACGAGGACAAAGCACAGATAATTATTTACATATTTTTTTTCACATGCACGAATTCTAACAACCATCTTTTGTTCCGTTCGTATTTACACTTCACCAACAAACTTAAACGTATTTCTGTTTCTGTGGAACCATGGGATTTTTTTCTTTATTCAACAATGTGAGCGTGCGCTTGCTAATAATGGTTACATCATATAATAATTACACCAGGAATTCCAACATCCACCTTTGAGTTTTAATTACCGAAAACTGAAATACAATTCTCAAATTAATATGGAAAATTTTTCAAAATTCAAATGTAAACTGACAAATATCAAAATTATTAAATTAACAAAATGCTTACACTATCAAATTTTAAATCAAGAAAACACTTCAATTATCAAAATGTATCAAAGTTTCATAAAGTATTTCAAATATTAAATAAATCTTAAATATCATTCAACTATTAAAATACAAGGTGGTTATAATTTAAGTTTCACTTTGAAATGGTCATAAAAGAAAAGTTACCGGACTAAATGTTATAAAACTTGGTAATAATTTAAAGAAGGTAATAAAAAATTCTTTTCCGCCAAAAATAAAAAAGTTCAAATATTCACCACCTGGGAAAAAATGGCGATGTGTGCAATGTTGTTAAACAAAATAAGACATGAAGACATCAGCTTAAAGCGTCTTTAATCGTTTCTGAAACAAAATGTTTGTGGGGTTATGCAAAATCGCAATAGCTTGTAATTAGCTTACAGCAGGAAGAAGCAAATGATTTATGCTGATGCATTTTATGTCATTTGATTTTCCACATAAAAGTGAGCCTGTTTGTCAGAGTTCTCATTGTTACTAATCGATAATGGCTCTAACCATGCAAGACCGTGCTTTTCTCGTTAAATGTTATTATGAATGCGATAGAAATGAACAGCGTGCATTGTAAAGGTATCGTTCAGTAAGAGGAATACGCCGAGGGCCAATGGCACTGCAGGGTTTGAGGAAAATGATCGCAAAGTTTGAAGCCTCGGGTTTATTATTTGTTGCACCTGGAACTGGAAGAAAACCTGCTGAGGCTGTTGCATTAGCAGTGGAGGAAGCAACAATCGAAAGCACACACGGTACGTGTTGTCGTACAACGAATGGTCGTACCATGGAGTATGGTGTACAAAATTCTCCGTAAAGTGTTATAGTTCTACTCACACAAAAGCAAGCATGTTCAAGAAGTTCAACGTTCGATTCTGCTGAAAGAGAATCTTTTGCTTTGGAATTCCTTGCACGGATGGAAATGGACGAACATTGGCCATGAAACATTTTGAGGACAGATGAGGCCCTAAATGGCGATGTTAATACCCGTAATTGCAGGATTTGGCCCAAACAAATCCCTCATATCTACCTAGTTACATTGCGTTCTCTTAAAGTCACCGTTTGATGTGGCATGACAGCTAGTTTCATAATTGGACTACTCTTCTTTGATGAACAGTAGTCAGCTGACCCTGATACATGCAGTGTGACTTCAGCTCGCTTAGAGTCAGTGTTAAGACGTTTCGTAATAAGTGAACGCCAGCAACGTGGCATTTTAAACAGCACATTTTTTATGCAGAGTGTGGTCCCACCGCACATTGGTACATGTGTCACACAGTTATTTAAGTAATATTTTTCACGAATAGACGGATTATAAGCCGAAACTTCCCCACTTCTTGACCACCCCGGTTACCAGACCTTAACTCCTGTGGCTTCTGGCTATGGGTTATCTCAGAAGCACTGTTTATGGTGATAACCTAAACAACTTGACGGAATTGAAAGGGGCGATACACCGACATGTGTGTAATATTCCTCCTGATATGCTAAGAGCTACTGTTGAGAATGGAGTAATGAAGTTTAACTCGCTTTCAGAAAATGGTGGACGCCACATTGAACATACTTTGTAACACTTTTCAGAAACGATTCAACACATTTTAAACCGATGTCTTAATGTCTGGTTTTGTTTAACAATATTGCATACAGCGCCATTTCACACCTGGTGATGAGTTTTTGAACTTTTTTGGGAGTGGGAGTGGAAAAGAAATTCCCATGATCCTCCTTTAAACTATTACTAAGTTTGATAGCATTTGTTCCAGTAGTTTTCCTTTTATACCCATTTCAAAGTGGAACTTTAATTATAGCCACCCTGTATATCAAAGGTACAAAATCATAGCTTAGTGTTCAATTCTCAATTAAAGTGCTTAAGATATGTAGTAGATAATAAGTTCAAAGCATAAGAGTGCTTGTAATAAAGAAAAGTTCAGTTCTCACGTTAAGAGTCTCTTTACCTTTTTAACCTTCTGCCGACCAGATAATCACTCAACTGCTTTGGAATCATCACAGGTAGATTTTACCGGTGGTTCACACTTTTGGGAAAATTTCCTTGTTGTGCTTTCCAACTTCCTGAGGATACAGTTTCAATGTTGAACTTGTTTTCTCCAACTTTGGTTTCCAGTATCAAAAGTCCGTTTTTTTCATCTGGCAATGTGAAAGACTTCAATGATATCGCCCAAAGGTCAATCCATTCCTTTCATATTTTCACTGGATATCAGAACAATGTCTTTAATCTTGAGAGATGGCGAGCTTCTTATCTTTCTTTCTGTCAAATTGTCTGAGCTGTCCCAAATATTCAGAGTGAAAGCGTTTTCTTAGATCTTGTCATAATCTTTGTCTATAAGCAAACCTTTTATTTAAAGATTTACTATCCAGGAGATTTAGTTCAGATATTCCAACCTCTCTGACTTCTTGTAGGAGCATACTGGCAATAAGAGGTTCTAGGTCACTTCAATCATCTCTTACATATGTTAGAGGTCATTCATTGAACGACACTTTCATAGTCACATAAGACAATGTTTAATTCCTCAAAATTTAGAGTTGTTTGTCTAAAAACTTTACGAAGGATTTGTTTGACAATACTGATTAAATGTTCCTAAAAGCCACCCCACCAGGGTGCAGACGGGGCAGTGAACTTCCAGTCAATTTTGTTCACAGTAATGTATTTGGTAACTGTCTCCCATTTTATCCTTTTGATGAGGTTATTTGTTCCAACTAAGTTTGTACCATCGTCCGAATAGACAACAGCTGGTCTACCCTGATGAGCCACGGATCTGCTAAATGACAGCAGGATTTCTTTTGATAGTGAAGTGGTCAGCTCTAGATGTACAGTTCTAAATACTGCACAATTATAATTGACAATCCAGGACCTCTGATTTCCCTTTAGACAGAGAGATCCAGCAAAATCCACTCCTATAATTTCAAACATAGTAGCTTTTCTAAGCCGGTTGACTGGTAGTGGAGCTATTGGAGTTTCTATTGCTTGTGCATCATATCTTTTACAAGTTACATGATTCTGAACAACTTTGCGGTCAGTTTTACGATATTTCAGTATCCAGAATTCTTCTCGGAGGTTGTTCGGCACTATTTGAACATCAGATGACCTAGAGAACAATTTTCAACTATCGAATGCTCACTTGATAACACTATAGGAAATTTAATGTTCTTAAAATCGTCCTTCAATTATCGTCCTTAGTTTTGTCTTAATTCGGAAAAGTCCATTGTCATCTTTAATTATTTGGAGTACATGAAGCCTCTTATCTTGTGGTTCTGTGAAAGATTCTCTCTGAGCTTTCTTTATTAAGGAACTTTCAGATCTATTACTTTCTTCGAAAGTTACGCTTCCAAATTTTCTAAAATCCCTTTTCACCCTACAGTTATCTATAAATCGGTAAATCCAAGATACAGCAATAAGAAGTTAAGGGAAAGAGGAATAAATATCCTAAATTTTATCTTCCTTTTCCGTATTGGTGGCACTGTTTTCCATTTTCCTGTGTTTATAATTTCTTCGTCGGGACAAATATTGGATTTAGGAAAATACTCAGGAAGGTCTTTTAATCAAGAAGGTCCTAACCACCAATAATGCTTGGCTAGCTTTTCGAAAGTACGATCTCGAGTAGGTAGATCGGCTGGATTCAACTGTCCTTATATATGATACCAATCATCTGGATCACTCAAAAGACAAATGTCTTTTACGCGTTTGAAAACGAAAGTAGATCAGTTTTCGTTCTTTTTAATCCAGTAAAGAACATTACTGGAATCGGACCAATATCGCGTAGCAAGGTTTTTATGCCTAAACTCTCTTTCACGGATTGACACAGTCTTGCACTTATATTACAAACTTAAAGCTCTATTATAGACACTGGCAGAGATATGAGAGGAGTGATTCTTGCTCCACTTTGTATCAATTGGCAATCGGTCAAATTGACACCATCACTCCTCAGGAATATACTAGCAGTATACGCCTTCTCGGAAACATCGCAAAAGACGTGCAATGTTACATTGTTGTCTCTCATTTTTGTCCAGACATCTAGGAATAGAAATATCATTTAAAAATTTGAGTTACTGCTTCCTCTCCACAAATTTCTCTGCCATCCAAGATAGCAAATTGGTATCCCGGGATAATTTTAACTTCCAGCATTCCTGAAACAGCAATTTTGGTATCAATATTGCTGGACAAGTAAATCCAATTGGATCAAAAATTTTATGAAAAGTCGATGAAATAATCCGTTTAATTATTGGTTAATCTTCTGTAATGGGATCTAAATCTCTGAAATCAATAGACAGAGAGTCAGTGTGAATTTCCCGTTTTAAGCCTTAAACGGGGACGGTTGTTGTTTCTGTTAGGTCAGATTCATTTTCTTCAAAGGGGGTATGCTCCTACCCTCGTAAGTTGAACTTTACTGGGCTAAGAATTTCTTGCGATTCATGGATGAATTTCATTATTAATTCCTCTTCATTTTCAACACTATGGACAGTTGCCCACATAAAAAGCCATCAAAAATTTTGAGCCATTTCATTGTAATCAGTGGGAGCATTATTCAATTGATATTCAAGAGTTGTTTCCAGTAAGAAAGAGCTAGAGGTTATTCCAAAAATTGCCTTTCGATGCTGAAATTTTTTTTAAAACTTTTCTTTCTGCCCAACCTGCTACCACAGAAAATTCAAATAAGGCCTATCATATTTATGGAGTTTTGTCTGTAAAAATGCTTTTTCAGTATCGTCAGTAACTTCATATTTCCCTTTTCTAAATCTGTTTAAAACAGAGAGAATAAGTTCAACCAAATTGGCTCCTTTTCTAAGCAATCATTTATTGATGGTAAATTTTTATCTCGGGCAGATCCATCGAAGACGGGTTTTATCTTCGTTGTGTTTTCTTTGAAAATAAGGTTATGAAGTATGTACCTCCTCCAGTAATACCCTGATTCAACCAGTAATTAAAAATGTTTTCGCATTCCTCTATTTTTCGTAGTTTCTTTTGAGATTCGACTGAATTTGCAAGTCTTTTCTCTGAAATGTCTTTGCAATTTGTTAAGGAAGGGGTGCCCTTCCATCCATGCTAATCGTATTTGGTGCCTCCTTTCTTGATTTCTGGTTATAGTAAAAAAAAAAAAATGCTTTGTTGATTGTTCCAGGTCTCTCCTGTTTTTTAACTTGGCTCATAAATCTAAGTTGATTACATCATTGTGACAGGAAAGAACAGAAGATGTACTGTCATTCCTTTCTATTTCATTTATCTTTCCCATCAGCATCCATCCTAATTTTGTTCCTACACATAGTACTTCTGAACTAAGTTGCTTTATCTCCCCTGTGAGCACTTCACCTGTGATGTTAACCTCGATCAACAAATTTATCTAATGGTGAAGACTGGTATAATACTTGGGTCATCGTAAACATGCACTACATCAATTAAAAATGTTCTATTAGATTTAATTTTTCTAGCATAGGGAAACAATTTTAGTCTAGAAATATCGAAACAAATCATTTCTTGAACTAACACTTCATAATTACAATAGAAACTATTATCTACATTACTTAAGCGTATCACACACTTTTTATGGTTTTCCGCTTTTTCAACTCCGCTAAATAAAGAATGCAAAGCAGATTTCTCACTGATAACTTCATAATTAATTCTTTCTGTAGCGTATTTAATATATAGGATCTTTGAGACCTTGTAGCATAGAGACAACGAATTAATTTAGTTTCACCGCTACCTTGAATTCGAATTTCTAATGTTTGTAGAGAAACTTTACGTAAGGATATTTAAGAGCTGTCTGTAACAATTTTTTCTTCCGGTCTTTTTTTCTTTATTTTTATTACTCGCACATTCATCATTCGTATTATGCATGGTTCCCATTGCATTTAGAACAATTAATTGTTTAGTTACAGAAACGAGCAAAATGTCTGGGTTTAGAATTTAAGCATTGAAAACTTTTGCGATTTAAAAGAATTTCCTTCTTTTTTTTCGTATGTTAAATCCTTCGCAAACCTTCAATCTTGAGTCATATGCGATTTAGCACAAAAAGCACATTCTCTGTATCAACTGAAAACGAATTTCTTCTCTAATTATTAAATAAATCAAAACCAGATAGCCTATTTGCTTTTTCACGAACGATGATTCATCGTTTTTTATTATGTATTTCTAAATCGAAAGAAGAACGCGTAATAATCAATTTTTATTCCGATTTAATTGCTTTTTAAGAAAGTTCAAGAGATGATTCAGCCTATCACTCCCTGAACTTTCTGCTGTAATTAATTCAGTTTGATTGCGTTCGTAAACTCTCAATAAATCGCTTGGTAAACAAGTTTCTACAAGAGTATATAACAGTATAGCTGAAAAGTTATCTTTTGCAACTCCTAATGATTTTAATGCTTTAAGTTCCCCTTCCAAAGTATTGTACAGTTTAACTAAAGAATACTTTATGATCTCGGGGATTAGCATTATTTATGACAATCGAAAGAAGTTCTTTGATGTAAACTTCGATTAGCAAATCATCTTCTCCGAATCTGTTTTAAGCATTTGACAACTTCCTCATAATTTTTTCTTGTTGGCTGAAAAGATTCGACTAACTGCCATGCTATCGAACACTTTTGTATTGATTGCAGCAAATATTGAAATTTGTCATCATCTACAATATCTTCATGAATCGTTTTAAATTACCCTCATCACTGGAGCCATTCCTTAATGTTTCCACTAAATTGTTTTAATTCCAACTCTGGAAGTTTAAATTTGAGATTAGTATTATCGGCAGATTCTTTTATTACAATAACATCTTGTTTAGGTATTTCTAACGTGTTTAATCTCCTCTGTAGTTTCGTTTTTGTTTTTAAAAATCCTATCTTCATAAGTAGTAATTATTTCATATTCCTGATTAAAATTTTCTTATGTGCATCGCTTTGCAAAATAGCTAAATTATGAATCGTTTAATTCTTTGTATTTTTATTCTAAAAGAACTCTCTGTGTCGCCAAAATATGTGTCCTCTATTTTCTTTTGCAAAATTTCAGAAGCTTTATTTAATGCTTTCGACATTCATTTCTAATACTTCTAAATTCTATATACTTCACATTCTAAATCTGTTTACGCTAATTTTATCTTCGTATATCACGACAAGGATGTCATATTTTGGTTTTCCTAGGACCCAAATTCAAAAATATCTAAATGTAAAAGAAAATTTACTCTTACCTGTCTTTCCGGTAGGTTCAAAATCAAAAGAATCGAGGTATTCCAACATGAATTAGTCCACATAAACACCGAAATCATTAATCCAACAACGAATGAAAGTTCTCTATTTTATCATCTTTTTTATTTTTTGGACGAGGACAGAGACACAGATAATTATTTGCACATTTCTTTCATGTGCACGAATTCTAACAACCACCTTTTGTTCCATTCTTATTTACACTTCACTAACAAACTTAAACTTATGTCTGTTTCTGTGAGATCGTGAGATTTTTTCTTGACGTTACCAATGTGCGCAAGCGTATAAGGGTTACATCATATTATGGTTAAGCCAGGAATTCCAACAAAGTTATTATACATTTTTTTAAAGCATTCATTAATTATATGTCTTATTGCAGAATTTAAGGAAATAAATGATTATTTCTTTTTTGGGGAGGATATATAATAATTTCAAATTAACTATGATCGAAAAATAATTTCCTAATCGCTGGAACTCCATCCTCATTGTAATTTTAACTTCCTTAAATTTGGCCTGTAGTAATTCCGATTGAACATGCAGATCTGTTTTGAAGCGCAGTATAATTCCATCCCAAAAGAAAAATCCTGCTCCACCGTCACGGTATCGTTCAATGACATTTTGTTGGTGGTAACGGGTACCTGGCGTTCTCCATACGGCAGTTCGAAGGAAATCAGACTGCAAGCTAAATCTGAACTCATCTGAAAACATCACACAAGCCCACTGTGACGATGTGCACATTGCATGTTCTCTACTTCAGGTTATCGACTTACGACAGTGAACGGAACACATCTGACTAATTTGCGATCAAATAGACCAATACGTGCCTAATGTCTGCACATGATTAGTCTTGAAACTTTTGTACCCTGGCTGAAGATAGCCGATGAGACAGGTCTGATGCTGTGCTCCGTCTGCTTCTTTCTGACAGTTACTGCGAAATATTAGTCGTCATGCAGCATTGTAACTCGTCGAAGATCTGTAATCTTACCGTCTCTTGACATTTCTATCATGGAACTTTGCCAAAGCCTAGAGATGACGCTTTTGGCGATTCCAAGTTCTTCGGATACTTCCATCTGAGTAATCCCACATTCCAGACCTCCGATAATTTTACCTCTAAAGAAATCATCCACGTGCGTCCTTTGTGTCATTACTGTTCGGTAATGGCACTGAGCGGCTTACAGAACGCTTGTGAACAGTTTTACTTCTGTGTCATCATTCCTTATATACTACTGTCTTCCACTCTTGTCATTGTGGCGTACAATCGGTGCTCTCTGGAGGCACCCTGTTCTTTGCATATTATTCTTGAAGATGTGTGTGATAATTCTCTCCAGATAGAATTTTTACTTTAGCGTTTAGTTTCCATCTGGTTTTGCATTAAACTTAATTTATGGACATGGATATAAAAGTTGCATGATTTTTATATCTTTAATTGGTTTACTTATGTTTTTAATCTTTTTTCTTTCAAAAAAATTGAAATGCTAATGAAGTGACAATATAATTTTTTTTCTTAATACAGTTAATTGTTGTAATATAGATATTTGGGATATCCAATGAAAATGCTTTAGTAAGATTTTTCTTAAGAAACTTGCAGAAAAACTTTTTAAAGCATTCTTTCAATGTTTATAAAAAACACATTCAACAATTGCTGGTGGTATTCTGTATTTATATTTGTATGAAATTGGATTTTTTCTTATCTAAGTGAATTTTATCATATCACAATTCCACTATCAAGATCACTAAGTCAATGTATTTTTTCTTTAAAAGAACTTTACATTACATTACTTTACAAAAAAAAAAAAAAAAAAAAAAAAAAAAAAAAACGATTTTTTTTAAAGGTAAAATTTAACTAATCCTGAATTAATTGACATGTTTATAGTATCTAACTCTACAATCTTTTTATAAAAGGTGCAAACATTTGAATTAGTTTAATATTCTAATTAACATACCCAAGTTGCCTAAACTATTATTCAGATTATACTTCAAATCTCCCATTAAATTTAAACATATTTCAAATGTAAAGTTGTTATTATCAGTTAACATACTTTAACAAAAATGCGACAAATATGATGTATCTGAAAAGAAGTTTGCATAATTTTTTAATGAAATATTTAGTAATTTATTCGTTTTTTGCAGCTAAATTAGGTACTTACAGACGCAGTCTTCCAAATTTAAACAGAGAACAACTGGCTTTGAGACAATCAAAAAACAAGTTGTGTAGTGATAGTACAAATCAAATCCATAGTCAAGTTAAAGGAACATTGGGAAGAAAATCAGATTCTCAAATGCACAGTGTGCAGAAGGTATTAAAATATTTTTAAAGAAATTTTTATTGTTTTTTTAATGTCTAAATTTTTATTTCTTATATCCATACATCATAAATATATGTACATCATAATCTGTATAAAGAGGCCTTTTTTTTCTAAAATAAATTAAATGAACCTTCTTATATCGATATGAATATCATGGGTCTTCTGCCCCCTGTCTTAGTGTTTTTTTGTAATCAACCTTCTTTGTGGAATTAAAAGTATTCACTTATTAATTTTTATTTAAAAAAATTTAGATTTATCTCTATTGATATTTCAATTTTATTTCTGTTTTAGAATATATTTTCTCTTTATTCTGTTATTTTTTAATGTTTTCATTGCAATTGAAAGACAACTTTCATGATTTGGCAATTACCATTAAGTATTTTATCTCAATCCAGTTAAAGTGTGATACATTTTACTTCTGTGATTGATTAACTAACTGTCACTATATGGATATTTTAGGCCATTTTAGAATAAATTTTTTCTGAATGTGCTGCTCAACTTCTGCTATGAAATGTAATAGGTTAAGATGGGAATTTGATTATTACTCAATGAATTTCGTAGACCTTGTAATGAACAATACTATCCACTTTATTTTGGAAACTAAGTTTTTACTGTGTTTCTGCTTTGAAGATGATTTTGTTTAATCATTTCGATTTTTGTCATGTGCGTTTCTGAAAGCTTCATTTTCTGTTTTATCACTTTCTATGTGCCCAGATCTTATTTTTTTGGCTGGCTTCCATTTCATATTCAAATAAGATCTTTTATGAATCCTAGAACACATAGAGATTTGACATATGCTATATTGTAATAGCAGCGGTTTATTTTTTACTGATTATTTTTTAGTTCTTTAAAATATGTTCAGTAGCTGATAAATTGGTTAGAATAATACTAATTATATCCAGCAAACTTAAAATAATACTAATTATAATTCCTCAGATATTTTTTGTCATACGGCCGGATTGAAGAAATCATCTTCAAATGGTAGTTTTTTTCTCCTCATAAATTAGGGTTACCACGGCACCGGAAAAATACTAGGAATTTAAAAATCATCTAAAACACTGGGAAAATGCAGGGAAATTTGAAAATTTCCATAGAAACTGGGAAAATACAGGAAATTTTAAATTTCTGGGATCCTCTTTTTTCTCCCTCATCTAAAAAATGTCGATCTCTGAACATTGTAAGAATATAAGATCAGTCATAGCACCATAAATGAAACGACTGTGTAATCGCGGAAACTCACTGCTTTTTTTAGAAGACCGCCCCTCCCCCCTTTTTCTGTGTAGATCAGTCTAATTTCAATTTCGGAGACAGTTTTCTCTTTCCATAAGATTCCCGAATTGCAGCTAATGAATATGTTCGAGACTGCTATAACCGCTTGAGAAAATAGAATAAATTTTTAATAATAACAATCAATACAACAATCTGCGGTAGCGTCACAGTGGTGTTCAGTCACTCACACGTGAGTTTATTGAATGGTTTGTTTATTGTTTGAGGAATTATGAGCTTTTTAGTGTAAATTAGGGAATTATTTAACAATATTTTTTATTTTTCCGTCTTCAACAAAAACAAATTTTTTGATTGTCCGACGCGTGAACAATTAACATACTATTGGCCATGTAAAAAATATGGATTTTCTAGGTTCAATCCGCGCACCTGAAGAGATCGACCTTGCGCCTTGTTGATGGTCATCGAGAATGCAAGTCGAATGGGGAACTGCAGTCGTTTGAAATCAAAAACATGTCAGTGAGACTAATGGGAATGCGTAGAATGAGTACATCTTCACCATTTGACTTTCCGTTAAGAATAATTGCCGCGATGGCATTCGACATCAGTTTCTTTACAGCGAGTCTTGTGCCATTACACAATTGGGGTGATTAAGTTCCGCAAGAGAATAATTGGCACGCCGACTTTGAGTGACAATTTGTGCAGTGGCACACCAGGAAGATCCAACGAATTAAAATCAACAAATAGATTCAGGTTCTGAATCCAGTTAATTGTACAAAAGAATTAGCCAAAGAATGAAATTTTCCCATAAAATGTGTAGAAAAATTAAAAGACTTCATTCGGAAATAACTACGAAGAAATTGAATTCCCAGTTAGCCTAGTAAAAAGTACAGCCGCCCCATAATTTTTTTTTCTTTTTTTTAATTTTCATAGTGGATAAGATATCGTATGGATAAGGTCAAATTTCTTTGGAGGTAGAATTTACAGAGTTGCCACTCAAATATGGAAAAAAAAAAAAATTCCTATTATTTTCCCTGTACGTGCATGCAACGCAAGAAAAATGCGCGTACAGCACTCGTGTTATTTATATTGGAATAACAATATTCCATAGTTTTAATGAGTGTAAAAAGGAAGGTTCCTCAATAAATATGGATTTAAACAATATGCAGTTTTTAAAACATTAAAATTTTTGGACATACGTTGAAATGTTTTTTAATAGCATTCTTCACAAATAACAAATACTTTGACAAAAAGGTATCCCCCCCCCCCCAGTTTTAGTAACTCTACAAGTATTATTATTCCAATATCGGTATTTTTTTCTCAGATTTTTTCAAACTATCAAAAATGAGTGTCGCATGTTTTTTAATTCTTCGATTATGATTCTTTTGACAATGTTTTTCATCAATCTAATATATAAAAATTAATTTTTGTTCGTTCGTACCATATGCGCTGCCGTACCGCTCATCAGATTGCGATAAAACTCTGACAACTTATTACTTGCTGTTACGCGATGTTTATAAGCATAGTACAATTATCTAATATATAAAAATATATTTTCGGATCTATCTAGCGCATCTATTAACCAAGGATTATCCTCCAAATAACTCGTCAAGGAAACACAACAGATTCAGTAAAGATGCTAAATTCAAGTACAAAATATAAATCTTGACTTTCACCTGTTGATTCAGGAACATTTTTTAAAACCATAATCACTTTGTGAGGAATCACAAAAGACAATTTTGAGCACTGGACTGATGAGCAAAGGCAATTGTGGTGATTATATAACACGAAAATGACGTCGAGATCTGGATGATTCAGCACAGGCAAGGAGTTTCAACTTCTTGAAGATAAAACAAGGAGCACAAACAAAGCAGAGAACCGAATGTAGGATGAGGTAACAAGTTACGGAAGGCAGTGAAGGAAGCCAAGGTAATTCAACGAGAACTGGAGTACGGATGGCAGAGGATATTGCATCGACTGCGTGGAACTTCAGCGTCGTTGAACGGCATGGCTGAAGGAGGAAGGCAGCGATGAAGCTACGCAATGGGAAACGCGCGGCCAGCTGGGGTCGAAAAAAACGACGTCGGAATGAACTGTTGTATCATTAATTTTGCTTGCCTCTCCCGCGGATTTAATTTTAATTCATTTGACAGTTTTGCACCGATAATTAATCCTGTCGGCTCTTTAATGTAATCATAAGATTTTTGAAGCAGATTTCCGGATCGGAGAAAGAGAGAAGACACTTTGAATTTTTAACTTCGTTTTATTGCATGCCGGGAGACACTATTTATGTATAAGCAGCACGGACAAACGTCCGTTTACAGCGCGGCACAAAAGCAGAAGAGCGTAAAAGAGAGGGAGAATATTTCCCCTGGTGTTTAAATACTATAAGATTCTGATAGGGATTTCTTACATGTGTCGATTTTGATAAGTGAAACACATGGATCTTCTAAAAAGAATTTGCTTGGCTGACAATTTTTTTTATCCCTTCACTCGGAGCGTGGAATCGCTGACTAAAGCATTTTTATAGAGCTTTCTGTTGCATTAATTAAATAGAAAAATTGGAATGGGATCAGGGAATAAGAGAATATTTTATAATGAATTGAGCTAAAAATTAGGAAATTTATTAAGTTAAAATTAGATTTTAAAATATCATTTCGCGCATACATATATATAATTGCAAAATAGACACGTTAATTTCGCTTTTGTTTGCGCTAACCTTAGTTACAGGAATAGCTAAAGTTGATAATTTATTTTTAAACTCGCTGCTATTATTTTTAAATCCTTGTTTTGGATTAGCTTCCTCATATTTTTTACTCTTGGAGCTGTTAATCAACATTGTGGCTTCTCTTCATTCTGTTTCTATTTCAATGAATTACATTAGATCAGTCATTTCAATATTTTTTTTACAATATGTCTATGAAATTCAAGCGTTAAATTTTCGGGCAGCAATTTTAGAATGATTGGTTGAATGATTGGCCCTATGAACCATTAGTGACTTCACATTTAAAATTTCTAACACATATTTGTAACTCATCATAGAGTTTTCTTAAATCAAAAATATTAGAATAACTTCACTGGTTTTAACTGTAAGAGCATTTGCAGAAATTTCGATGTTATCTCATTTTTAAGAAATGAACCTCTGCTCTAAGTTTTTTATACATGTCATAATTATCTTCGATTAAACTATAACAAGATGCACAATTCTAAGCACTCCTATCAATAAACTTTTCAAGTAAGTAAACTAAATTTTAATTAAGCCTAGAGTAGAGGGAATTGCATCATCATACAAATTGAAAAGTTCAAGCCATTTGCTTGGATTACCATCAATTTTTTCCAAATTGAGTGATACGCTATTCGAAACAATATTGTTGACACTTTGAGTCCTACTAATACGAGTAGTGGTTGCAAGCTCAGTTCTTTCAGCAATTTTGTCACTGTCAATTTTTTTTATTTTTCTTTGAATGACAATTTTGGATTCATAAACCATGATTATTTCGTCATACTCTTCATATGCAAGTAACTCATTATCATAATCAGTTTAATCTGTTATTAGAGCATTGATGTTTGAAGTAAGTTAATGAATTTTGGTATTCAATCAAGAGCTCAAGTGACGAGCTTTAAATTTTCTATATGAAATTCTATTACTTCTGAAGAAAATAGAGTTTCAAATTTATTCATGTCTGTAGTAGCTCTTCCAAATCCAGCAGAATGTTTCTTTTTTAATTTTCCTAGCTCATCGGACATGTTTTGTTCTTAGATTGTGACTAGGAATTGTAGGAGCGCCACCTGTCAATTACGTTAACTCACAACCGTAATATTGATTTTTTTTGTATATTTTATTCTTATTGCTTTTAATTAGGCTAGATTTACTTCTTTGCCTGTGGAAGTTTGTATTTTTTTTAATTGTTTATTTAAATCATTTGCTATCTATTGCTTCCAAAGTTGAATGATGTTACAAGTCTTACAAAACCTCCAAATAATTGTCTAAAAGGATTCTAAGATGGCGGATAGTTTTCTGTCTCCAGAAAAGTTATTGTTTGCATTAAAACTCCATTCCGTTTGTTATTGTAATCTTGAGTATAAATTTTTGTCATTATTGTTTGTTACTAATATTTAAAATGTTAATATTGATGTATTATTATTTTCTAGAAATATAATATATATATATTAATATACTTAAGGAACTTAATCTGTGTAACTTTTACTAATTAATTATTTAGACCAGAAGAGAATTAAAGTCCCCTTCAAGAGTAAAACAGTCCAATCAAATGTTTGTGCATCAACCTATATTTCAATCGCCTGAAAATTCCGAGCCTCTAACCGATGTGCCTAAAAGTGCAGATTCTGCTGATTTAAGAATGCGTTCTAGATCTGGATTACCTCGACCTTCTAGAGCCAGCTCTGCTTCAAGATCCGTTGCTCGGTAAGGGAATATTTAGCGGTAAATATGAATCCTTTTTGTTGTGTATAGTTTTAACGATAAACATGGTGTATTTTGAATCTCTCCCCTTCCCCCCAAAAAACCCCTATGTAACAGGAACATAGTCGGTGACTGATAAATATTATCAAATGTTCAAGGCTCGAAATTGATTTTTGTTCTTTATTTCCCAGTACCTATTTTTTTAATAGGATAAAATTTTGTTAGACATTTATCTTCGAGATTGTTTGCAAAGGCATTTCTAAGTGTTACTATATCAGTCAAGAATTTGCCTTTAATTTCAATTTATTGGACTGATTTTAGTGTGTGACGAAACATTTTTGTTTGCTTTAGTTATAAAAATAAAACTTCTGGAGCCCAAGCAAGTATTAAAATGTTGCTTCAGATTGTTAATTTCTGTTTTAGTATTCATATTTACACTCTTTCAGCTTGTTCTTTAAGCTAAATAAATAATGAAAAGATATTAATTAGTAATGATATTTGATTTGAAATTGTTGCAGTTTTTCATTCTTTATTATTATTATTAAATATATTGTACAGTCGTCGTCAATAGCAAAAAAAAAAAAAAAAAAAAAAAAATATCTGTAACTTTTCTTATTTATTATCGTATCTTCACAAATTTGGTGTCGATGGAAATGACTCGAGAAGCCATATTTATTGCGATAGACAAACTCATTAAACGAGTGAATTAACTAATATCTTGAAATTATTCCACCACGATTATCTTTTTACTGAATCGATTTGTCGCAATGAATTTAACCTTTCAATAAAATTATATAGAATCCTAAGGATAATTTTAAGAGTTATAGGGTTTTGAAAATGACGCTTTCTATGTTAAATTAGTCTTATTAGATTTCGGCGATATCTCTGAAATTAATATATATGTCTCAAATATTTTTTTTTTCACCTAAAGAAAACATTCATATTTCATAAAGTCACAAAATATATGCATAAATAACACAAATTTAATATTTTTTAATGAATTTTTAAAGGTTAATATGGAAAAAGTGAGTAGTAAAATTTTTACATGGGAGCAAAGCTGACATGCTAAAATGCCAGAATCCAAAAAAATGAGTTTCTATCCCTAAGAGTTTTCGAAATACTCACAAAAATTATAAAATTTCCGCAGGCGCAAATTTTTTGAGGAACCGTATATTAAATTATTAAATTTGTTTTATAGATCTATTCTTCACGAAGCACGCGCTTTAACGGCTATTATAGTATCGCAGCGAGTTAAATATTAAATTCCTTTTCGGATCAAACGATTTTAATTTAACATAAATTTTGCTTTCTTAAATGAAAAATGAATGGATTTGCCCATCAGATTATATAAAATTTGATTGCAGAGCATATTAACTATAGAAATGCTCAAATAATTTTTTTATTCTTTTACTGCAGCTGACATTTGCAAGTAAGTGTAAGGAAATCCGTACCATTTCTTACCATTCAGTTACTTAATTAACGCTAAGATAAAGAAAATAATTAGCACCTATTTATATACTCAAGGGCTTAATATTGGGTCTCATTCAGAAATTTCTTTAATTAGGCGGAGAATATTAATAAATATTCGTTAAATGATTCCTGCAGAGTTATGAAATAATCTCCTTTTTGCAATTCTTTTGTGAAAATACGTAGTTTTCGAATTTCTAGTTAGATATTGTAACATGATGATGTGTTTGGCTCAATTCGTTTGTATTTATTTGTCTTGATTACAGCAGCCGTTGCATAACAGAAAGAATGTCCTTCACCCTATCATTCTTAAAGTAATAAAATTAATTATTCATTTGTCCGATTAACAATTGTTTCCACCTGAAAAAATTTGCGTCCTTTTAACAAACACTAATAATTTCATTGACTAGAAATGTCTTTACGTTATTCACATCTCGCTTTTCAGTGACTTCTTAAGAAAAAATAATAGTTAAACAACAAATTTCATTCGCTTTAAAAATTAAGATGTATGTTAATTTTTTTAGGGCGGAATCAATTAAAAAAGCTGAATGGTGAATTGATTAAAAAAAGAAACAAAAATGCTGCAATATTTAAATAAAGATAAAAAAAAATATTTATAATTTGAAAAAATCATATTCATTATTAAGGATAAATTTGAATTGTATTGTTTATTCTTTTGGAATTATTGTGAATAAAAACGCGAAAAAAGTTTTATTTTGCTATTAACAAGCTGATATTTATTTAATATTTAGTCCCCGGTGAGTTGACTCTTTTTAGGCGGTGTTTTCAGTACATAAAATTAAGTATATCTCAAGAATTACTGAGAATTTCGTAACAAATTTGATACGCATACATAAAAAGGCCGGCTGAATCGATTTATTGAAAAATATCGATTTCGTAGTGGAAAAATTTCGATATAGTAATTAACTATGTTAATTAAATCGATTAATCAATTTATCCGTCTCAACAAATCTGCCCCTTGAAGCCATTTCCATCGACAGTTTTTGTGAAGATGCGATAATGAATAACAAAATTACAGATGTGTTCTTTCTTTTTTTCCGCCAACTGTAAATTGCATTTATATGACTTTGACGCTCTATTGAACTTGATTCAGTGTAATCTTTAATTAAGTAAAAAAATAATCTTCCACGAGTTGTTAATTTTTCATTCTCTTTTTGCCTCTGTAGCATTGTATTTAAAGTTATTATGCTTTGCAGGAGTTTGGGTTTACATTTAAACTTAACTTTTTCAATATCGCTTAGTAGTTAGAACCTAATTCTTCTTAGCCTTATGGGAAGGTCTTTGGTTCCATGATAACTAGATAGTGATTTTAATCATACTACCGAAAATTTGTCTTTCGAATGGGCGGATATAAAATAATGATTGGAGATCTAAATGTATGCTTACTGTCATCAGTTGTATGAAATTATGATAAGTTATAAGTTTTCACTCATCACTTATAATGACTGCATCAAATTTATTTTTCATTTAATTTTTCTAATGAAATAATTTCCGAATCTTTTTTTTAATGTATAAAACATGCGCAGAAAGACTTTAGTAAATGGACATTTTTATCAAAACATTGGAATTTTTTGGAATGCAATTTAGGATATTTACTATATCCTATTTTCATTAGGATATAATATTAATTTTATTTTGAAAAAAAATGCTTAGTTAAATAATTCAATAACTGATGTTTTTGTATTTTATATGATAGATGTAATTCTAATTTTAGTATTTAATTTTTGACGTTTATGAAATTAATGTTTGTGATGCATATTTAAATCTAAACTTTATTTTGTGTGTGTGGTTTCTTCTATTATCTTTGATATGTTAATTACATTTTTTTTGTTGTTGAAGAAGAATGGTAAATTAAGAACCTTTTAGAAGTGTATTGCAATTATAGCTTTTAAAAATTTGTATAGGATATACTGGAAAGTTGAGATGAAAATATACATTTAATATAATCTATATACTGGAAAAGAAATCAGATCTTGAAAGTCTTTACATAGTCTCAATTTATTCTCTCTCTTTTCTGAAGAAACTTGATGCACATTGTGTTGAAACAAAATCAATTTTTAAAATTATGCTTATTTTTTAGAGTTACATTTTCAAGGCTTTCTGTTTAATTTATTTTATTTGAAATATTATTGTGGCCATTGTTGTTCCCTTTATGTACTGATAAATTTTTTTAACATTATGATGAACAATAAAATGTGTTTTTTTGTGTGTGTGTGTGTGTATTATTTTTATGCTTAAGAGCATGCTCTTAATTTTTTTAAAGTATCATTCTGTATTTGACATGGAACTTGTTTAAAAAAATTTTTGCTTTTGCAAAGAAGGGGGGGGGGGAGATTTCCTCCATGGTTTAGAGTTTCAGTTATATTCATCAAATATGTTAAGTGTATTTTCCATTGCCTGCAATTTTCTATTAATTGCTAGAATTAATAACGCTTTTAAACGAAAAATTGCATTCTCTTTTCAGAATAAAAGTTAAATGTTGAAAGCTGTGTTATCTTCTGTATTGTATATAATTGTTCTGAAAATTACTACCATTTTATAAGAACTTGCATTGATCACTGAATTGCTGTTTTCACCTTTTTAAATTAAATGACCCCTTGTCTCTTAGTGCCTTCAGACTATTAGCTGTTCCACTTATTTCAAAATTTGTTGAAGACATGTCAGTTCTCTGGAATGCAAACAAAGCTACATAATCAAAAAATACAACAGTCACACCTGCCCGTTACTTGTTAAGAATGAAAAACACATATATGAGAAATAATACTAATTATTGCTGCGAAATGAAATTATAAATTTATATTCATTTAAGAGATAATATATCTTTTTACCCCCCCCCAATTGTAACCATTTTCATCGTCATATGGTTACTATGTAATCTGTAAAATACAAGGCGATCATTAAAAAAACCATCCCGATATATGAGGCCTTAACTGTCATACCGTTCACAGGAACAGAATAAAATTTTGGTTCAAGGTATTTTGAGGCATGAGTTCAAGAATCATATGTAAAAAAACAGTTGAGCTCTAACAGTTATGATTACAGTGACAAAATTTTTAATGGCAACGCCAACTTTTTTTTTTATTTAAATAGGTTCTCCATAGCAAAACACAATAAATAGCATTGGAACGGTACTTATTGCAGGAAAATAATCAACCCCAGACAGGCTAAGAAGAAAAGAGAAAATATCCAATAACTGCAGGGGGGGAAAAACCCACTTTATTGTGTTTCACAAGTTTTCTACTTGACCTATTTCAACCACGATGACATTTTGTATGCGGCAGACGGTGTCTAGAACCAAAGCACGTACTATGCCGAAATGAAATCTGTTGAATTTCACGTCCATGTTAGGCACACCACATTTGTTTTCTGTTTTCTTCATAATCTGTCTAGCGCTGGTGATTTTCGTGCTACAAGTACCGTTCTCACGATATTTATTGTATTTGTATGGAAAACACATTCGAATGAAAAAAAAAAATGTTGTTGCCGTTTGAAATTTTGTCACTGTAACCGTAACTTTTTTTTCTTTCTTTTTTTTTTATGATTCTTGAGCGCTTGCCTCAAAATACTTTGAACCAAAATTTTATTCTGTTCCTGTGAACGGTTTGATAGTTACGGTCTCAAAGTTTTTTTTATAATCGCCGTGTATATTCCAGGACATTCTTACCAAGATTTAATACTTTTTCCTTTATTTTTTTCTGTTATTTTGAATTTATGTATTGAGCCAGATATAATTTCTTAAATGCTCTTATCTAATAAATTATTAACTTTAAATGTTTTTTGTCTTTAATTACTTATAAATGATTGATTGATCATCACTTAAATTCTTTTAATGCTATAATTGTAGTTCGAAATTACTATTACTTTTTAATTACTATTATGAAATCATCCATTTACAAATTTTGTTTATTTAGGTAAATTTTTATTTCTAGGTCAGGAATTCCAATGCCTTCCACACTAAGTAAAAAGCGTGTTGAAGACTCGTGGAGTGAAGGATGCTTTTAATCATTGAAAATCTTTGTCCATTCTTATTATTGGCACAAAATATTTTGGTTTGCTTTTATGTTTTGTTATTTTAATATGATTTCTTTGTGACATTCCACTTTTAACTCTGCAAACTTTCAATCCAAGTTTATTTTTTTAAGGAAAAATATTTGTTCCTCCCAATACATAATCCATGATAATCATACTGTAATGTAAAACTGCTGTCTGGTGGCTTTAAGCTCTGTAAGATACTTGATAATTATCCAAAAAAAATTTCCCTGGCATCATTCCATTAAAAAAAATAAAAGTGGAGAAGGACGATAATAAATTGCTGGTTTACTTGCTGGTTTGTGTTGTTTTGTATAGTATTTGAAATATTATTGATGTTTAAATGCAGGACCAGTTTAACAATCAGATACCTGCTTGTTACCTTTCAAACAAATATTTTAAAGACATGTAATACTAACCGTATACAAGGTGTAATTTCCGGTGTATTAGTGAAAGATTGTATTTTCAACAATTGTTCACACTATCATATATTTTTAGCTTTTCCATTTGCCATTATCAGAGCTTTTATAAATGTATGTTACATATTTAGTATATATATGTAACTTTTTTATAACTAAATGTATAAAAGAACTATTGCATTCAAGATGCAAAATTACATTCTTACTGCAGTTTTCTATTCTTTGAATCATTTTCCTAATCTAGTTACCATGGTATTGAAATTAGAAGTAGCTAGTGTAAATTGAAAATATATATATATATATATTTAAGAATCTGTTATATACTTGTAGCAACCAGCTGTTACATTTGTTTTATGTAATGGTTCATCAACTGAAAAATCAATTAAGTTCTCATGAGAAAAGACGAATTCATGTTTCCAATATCTATGCGAAATTCAGATAGGTTCTTTTTTTTTTTTTTTCCAAATAATCACATTTGATAAAAAAAAATAACATATACAAGATTAATAAGTGCCTGTACAGACTTAAAATGAAAGGCTAATTGCTTTAATTATAACTAACGTTATAATATTTCATTTTTTATATGTGTTATTAATACATAATAATCTAAAATTAAAGTATCTTCATTATTATTTTTTTTATATATTTTTATACTTAACATATCTATTTTACACTTTTCTATGATTCCTTTAGGGTTTTTTTTTTAAAATAAAGGTTGAAAGTATTTTATGAGGTAGTTAAATTAATGTTATAATGATTTTTTGTAAAAAAAAAAAGAGAGAGAGAGATCATACTTAATGATCTTTGAAACGTGAGATCATACTTAATGATCTTTGGAACATGCACATTTGAAGAACCATTAAAAAGAATTACTTTGTGGGATTTTTTTTTTTCTACAATTGTTGTTTGCATATTTGAGATCAAGTTTCTTTATTTCAATTTATTTTATGAAGAATAGAATTAAAGGAAATTAAAAGACACTTTAAATTGTGTGCTATTGCCTTATTGTTTCTTTTGTCATATAATTAAATTTGTAAAAAAAATTGTACTTGATATGGTTATTGTTATATTATTCTTAAAATTTGTAATTAAATTATTGTATTTATTTCTCTCAATTTTGTGATAACTTGTGATCCCTTTTGTTTCTTTGTACTTTTTTTCAAAGAG
The DNA here is from genome assembly GCA_026543865.1 of Argiope aurantia. Lineage (NCBI taxonomy): Eukaryota > Metazoa > Arthropoda > Arachnida > Araneae > Araneidae > Argiope > Argiope aurantia. Next base: position 17,483 of record JAPMOR010058754.1, on the reverse strand, counting down.
AGAAAATGTTAATGTAAATAACAAAATTATGTACTGTTTTTCTTAGTAGACATTATGCATGATTGTTTTATTCTTATTATTTATTAAATATTGTTATTTATGTTTTATTTCAAAATATTATATATACAAAATTATTGATAGCGTATTTGTACAATTATTTCTTAGTTGCTGTTGTCTTAAATGCAGCAGATTGTTTTCAAATTATATAAATTTTAATTTAGTTAATGTTTAAAAAAAAGTATGAAATCTTAAAAACGTCTGTTGTCTCATTTTTTAATTGGGGAGGGCGATGTGAGATGCAGCCATTCAGTCTGTACTATAATATATCTTCTAATATGTTTCTATTTTAGATTTTGGAGGAAGGTGTTAAAGTGTATTAATAATTTGGAAATGATTTGGGACATTAATTATATTTTGGTTGAAAGAAAAATTGTGAACCTTGCCATGTATACAAGGAATTTTTATTATTAATAATCATTTCACTAGTATTTATTCTGCTTCCCATTGCTTTCGATTCATTACTTTCTTCATTTACACATACTTTCAATATCTGATATTTAAGCATTTAAGTAACTAATTGTGGGAATGCTTATTCACGACATAGTAAACAATAAATTTGTTGATATGATTGCCATTTAAAAATTGTTTGAGATAACTTTTTTGATAAATATCTGCTTGTTTAAAGTATTAATATACTGATTTAATTGAATAATAAAAGTTGACCAAATTGTTCTGTATTTAAATTTTTCTTGTAGGCAATAATTTTTATAAATTGTTCTTTCTGTTGTTGTTTTTTTTTTCAGCAAAAGTTGCTAGTTTCATTCTTTAAATAACTCCATTCATTGACATATGTTGATTTGTTTTGTCATGTTGTAATTTTTAATTTAGAAGACTGTGGTGGTAACTCAGTATATTATAGATTAAAGTGTCCCCCCCCCTTTTCAGAAAATTAATTTTTCTGGCTTTTGTGATAATTTTTTCTTATATTTCTATTTCAATCAATATTTGTAATAGTATTTAATATATATATCTCCAATGATTGCAAGTTGTTTGCAACCAATTTTGCTTTCCCCATTTCTGAAATTTATCTCGCTAGTATACATTAAAACTTCTTTTAAAATATTTATATTTTTTTTTAAATGTCGGGAATGTATTTAATTTTAGGTACAATGTGTATAATGAGCTATTTGTTAAAAAAAATATGGCATTGTTCTGAAATGTCTTGCAAATTGATTTATTATTAATGAAAAAGGACTGCCTTAAATACTAGTATTTTATATAACTTAAAAAATGCTATGGAGCTTATTTGAAGAAAAGCAATAATTTATGACTAACTGTTAATGGGCAATAAACATTTTCTATACAGATATAATTATTAATGAAGATAGAATATATAATCTGAGAAATTTTGTAGTTCTGTTAAAATTATACAGGGTCTTTTTGAAAAAACACTTGGCATGAAAATCAAACTTTTATACTTAGCTTTTTTTTTTTTTTAAGAATTAAAAAATAATTTAGCCTGTTTCCTTGAATGTACATAATGTGTCGATTCTGTATGAACGCATTTTATATATTTAGCAAGTTATATTTTCAATTTGCTTTTGTCCAGTATTAGTGTTGCATCTTATGAAATGAATTTTTACCTCTTTATAAAATATATTTATTTTTATTTAACATTTTTCTGACCACCAAAAGTATTACAAATTATATTACATCTTATTCATAAATTACATGCAAAAATTATGAGAATTGTTTTATAAAGTTTAATATCTAAAAAAATATTCATTTTGCATCATGTGCAAATAATTAACTTTGAAATAATTTTAATATTGCTCTACAAGGATTTATAATGTTATAACTGTCTGACATGTTAGAATAATTTCGATTTTTTTTTAACACGTGCCTTATTGGAGAATTCAGTTATTCTTGGATACTGAATTTCATGCATTTTGTAGATAGATTTTTTTTTAAAAAAATTATGACATAATTGAAATATATTTTTTAAGTTGTCCTATTTCATTTTAAATAGAGAAAACAGAGTATTATTACCGTAGTTTTTAAATGTTCTTGCAACCGATTTATTTTTATGCTGTAAGTAACTGGGTATTAAATTTTTATATCATCTTGCTTTAGAAAGCATTTCATGTAATTATTGAACAGTTTTATTTCTCTAAAATATAGGATGGGATAATTTGGATTCTATAACTTATTGATATGCAGAAGAAATTTTTTTTTCAATTTGAGCAACTTAAGTCCTAAAATGACATGCGTTGTTACTTTTATGGGATTAGTAGTTACTTTTATTGAATGCGATTTATTATTCATATTTAAAAATTAAAATATAGATAATGAATCACTCATAGATTATTGGCAAAAATTCATTTCTTCCAGCTTGAATGTATATACTAATATTTGATGTTATATTTATCCACAAAGGAATAAAAAGTTCAACTGAAGTACACCCATTTAAAACTATGTTCTATATCTTGAAATATTATTTTCCTCCTGTTGCTTTCATTTGCAAACACTAGGATGATGATATTCCTTTCTGTTG
>JAPMOR010058754.1:0-14919 GCA_026543865.1 Argiope aurantia | reverse complement strand
GTTGCTTTCATTTGCAAACACTAGGATGATGATATTCCTTTCTGTTGGATTTGTTTCAAGTTCCTTTAATATACTTTTATTAGCAAGATGTCTCGTTTTCGGAAAGCCAAGACTTCCAATTTTTTTAAAACTGTTATGTTGGCTTCCTTCATTCTTATAAATCAATTTGTTCAGTTGAGTCACATTAGCTGTTCAGAGTAGTAATCATTTATACAATTCTTAAAATTAGCTTAAAAGAATCTCAGACTGAGATTTTTAAATTAATCTTTTAACTGAGTTTATAAAAATGTTTTTTACTGATTTATTTTAAGGTTTACTTTATACTTTTATGAATGTGTTTTAAAATAGAATAATCTATTTTTTTTATTATTATTTTAAATCATTCTTTGTGTTCGCTGATTTTTTTTAAAATTTTTACTCATTTACATGGCTGTTAAGGTAAAACTGTTACTTTTTTCTATATTTTACATTTTGTTATGCTGTTTTAGATCTGGTAATTTCTATTAAGAAAAAATGTTCCAATATACCTTACTTAAAACTAAAATTCAGCTATTTAAAATTTTCACTTAAACCAATACTGCCTTATATTGTAATAGTTGACTACATTTTAAAAATTTAGTCCATATATTAGTGAATGTTTCACTTGGTGATGTGCAACATATTTTTGTATAACATTAAAATATTTTGATTAGTAAAAGGCCTGATGTCTTTTTATTTAAACATTTTTATAAAAGAATTTTTGAACTGATAAACAGTTTTAGATATCGAGTTCAAAAACATTTATTTTATGAAGAATTGTGAGAAAATTTGTAACTGGTCTGGAATATTCATTAACTTTTGCATCATGTTATTCCATGATGTAAAAATAGAAATGCATGAGATTTGAATTTTTACATATTTTTTTTATACTTTCAGTTCCTATTTTGAAACTATGGATTAATCAATTATTCAGTTGAAAATGAAATTTGCTTTAAATATTAAGAAACATTTGTCCTTTAATTACTGAGATAGAAAGTAATTTGATAGTTCTTTATTAACCATATTGATTGCCCTTACTTTAATGTCACTGAGGTTTAGACGGCTAAAAAAATGTGGAGAATGCATATGTTTTCAGAAATCTTATTTCAGGTTTATTTTTATTGTCAAATTAAAGTAGTGATTTGTTACTATTTTAGTATTGATCAATGAAAATGCAGAACATTTTTGTCATTGTATTGAAAATTTAGTTTTTAGTTGATGTGAACTTGAGATTCTGGACCAAGCTCATTTATTACATTAATAATAATGCTTAGCAATATTTTCAGTTTGATGGTGCCAAGCCAGGAGATGTCGGAGGAAAGGTTTATTCAAAAATATGTCATATCCTATATTATTTATAAACTTGTTACATCAACAAATATGAACATGGATTTAAAAACAAGTTAAAATTCATTTTAGCATGAAGCATGAGACCATTGGGGATAATATGTTTTGTTTCCGAGGTTTAATTATGATCTCTAAACAACTCGACTCTAGATTTCTGAAAGAGAGGGGGTTCTCACAGTCTTTTATGGAGCAATCAGTTAAGGCAGCATGTGAAAACTGGGACAATTTGTTCCAAGATTTAAGGATATGTTCACATGGAATAGTTATTCTGCAACTACAAAACATATGACACTATATTTAATGGCACCATTCACAGTGGAGCAGCAAATGTATCTGGTTTTTCCTGTAGGCTGGTTTCCCAAAGGAACATAGGAATTTGAATGCATTATAATTCAGTTGGAATGATGAAATACAACTGACTTACTACACAAGATTTCTATACATACAAAATATAGAAATTGATTAAAACATGTTTTAACAACATTTTTATTAACGTACTAAGCAAATTTTTTTAAAATTTTCAGATCCACGTTTCTCTAACTCACAGTCAGGTGAAATTAATAGTGGGTGAAAGAAAATAATATACCATTGTCCAGAAGGCACAAGTGTACTAAATTTTAATCCTATAACATATTAGGAATATTGACAGAAGAAGCTAGTACAAAGTTTTGGCTTTACATACTATGTAACATGTTTAATATTAAGTTCCCTTGCAGCAGTGCTCAGAAATTCCAAAATTATATTTTAGGTACTGAATTAGATTGCATATTTGAAGTAATTTTTTTTTTTTTTTTTTTGATGGAAACAATCTTTTTAACATATTCTGAAAACAGGTTATTCTAATTTAAGATCTGAAACAAATACCAGACATGACACAGGTTTTAAAAAATATATATTGATTTGAGCCAATCAAACAGTGAGAAGTAAAATAAGTGTAATTTATTTATACAAAAAATGCATGAGATATCAAAAATAAAATAGAATTACTAGATAAAAGATAATTAATCGATCTCGAGAATAAAATTTGATTCTGAAAACAGAAATGTGCTATGTCTGAAATACTACAGAATACTGGCATAATACGATTTTACTTCCGTTATATAATTACATGGTAGATACTTTCTATGATTAGCTATTAAAAAATCTGAAAATAAATTTCGAGGAATTGCAGTCAATTTTACTGTAAATTCGAAATAAGGATAATAATAATTCTACGTTCACTTACTTTTTGTATTATCTTTCAGAGAATTTATTTTTTATCACGATCTCTAACTGAACAAATTAAATTTGAAATATTAACAAAAATTGAACAGTTGTCATTTTTTTTTCAGTTTATAAATTATTCTGCTAACTCTACGAATGAAAAGGCAATAAAAATTAATATGTAATCAAGAACTATTCATTGCAATTTAGTAACTGCTTTTGAATTCCCTGATTTAAAAAAAAAAAAAAAAAAAAACCTATTTTTAAAAAATAAGATTCTAGAAAGATTTCATTTTTTCTATTTTTTGATATCTTGGTTTTGAATATAAAGGAATGCTCCTAACTTATTCAAATTGTTTTACTTTATAGATTAAAGTGTCTTTAATATCTTGTAATTTTTTTTTCATTGTTTTCAACTTATTTTACTCATTAGATTAATTTTGGTTAAAGTAGACTTTAACCAATTATAGCTGTTTATTACTATAATGCATAGGTTCCCAAAGTGGTCCAGGTGGACCCCCAGGGGTCCATAGGAGACCACACGGGGGTCGACGTAAATGTGAAAAGAAAACAGGGGTTCACAAATTGTAAGTGGGGGTCCACGAAAAATTCTGGTTTTCATAATAAAGAACAAAATTTTTGGCTTGGATTTACCTATCAACGTAAACAGATAGCATCATTCACTAGGTAGGTACTCAAAAATATTCGAGACTCAGTGCAAACACAGAATTGAATAGAACAATAGATAATAGTACAAGTGTACACCACATGTCGAAACTTGCAAAGTGCCGCTCGTCCGGGATGCTTGTTTAGACCTGCAAAGATATGAAATGCGACTTGCTCTGTGCTTGCAATCGACATTAGTATAAATACGAATGCCAAGAACAAAACGTTACGCATTTGTTTCCGGGATTTTGAACATAAAAGTGTGACTGCGAGTGAATCGATGTTCACTATTCGAAGCAAAATATTAGTCGACGCGAATTCTCCCAGTTTCCGCATTTGTCACAGATAGAATGTCCTGATGAAGATATTCAGACATATACTCAACATTTAAATATCCTGCATGATGACTTCAAAAATAGATTTGAAGATATTCTGACGATGGAAATACCACCATGGATCATAAGCCCATTTGATGAAACGGAAGAGGCGAATGTGGTATTACAAGAGGAGCTACTTGAGCTCGGCACCAACGAGGAACTGAAGGTGAAATTTAAAAAAGGCTATCAAACATTTTAGCTGCAGGCAGAAATCCCCGAAAAATATCCTGGGCTGTGGGAAATTGCGAGAAAATTTTTGATAGTGTTTCCCTCGTCATGTCGAAAGAAGTTTTAGTGCTGTTACCAACCTGTTAACAATAAAAAGGAGCAGATTGAACATCACAGAACGGGGAGATTTGAGATTACTTCTTACAAAACTGAAGCCAAATATTGATAATTTGCTGTCAATTCATCAAGTACATCCGTCTCATTAAAAGTATGACTATTTTTTATTGTTGATTTACATTTCAGAGTTTATTGTTGATTTTTTGTCAATTGTTGATTGTTTGTAATAATAAATGTTTATAATTTTGTATAACCACAAGTATTATTTTAATAAATAGGACACAAGAAAATGTGTTACTTTTTTTTCTTCTTAACACCCCCAAATTAGGGTGATATTTTTTAAGAGTTTTGGGAATACAGTAGAAATGTAGCAGCAGGGGGTCTACCGAAAATAGTAAAACTTTGAAAGTGGTCCACGAGAAAAAAAAGTTTGGGTACCTCTGCTATAATGTGTACTGTTAACTCCTCACACAACACATCGACGGACCATATTATTTTCTCCTCACACCACATTCATGTTGTTAACTATCTCTATTATATACCTTCTCAAAATAACCACACCCTGTTAGGCACACACATTTATTACAACACAACAAAGAACAGAGAGAAATATACATCAACGCATTGCGTCACGTGATCAGACGGGATGGAGAAAAGCGCACATTTTCCCCCCGTTGATATGTTTTAAAAATTCAACTAAACACATAATATTACAAGTAATATACAGTAAGAACTCAATATGGTTATTTGAACAACAATAATTCAATATATTCACATATTATGCACAAATATATTTACAAAAAAGTCATTTTTGAATGGGCAATATACATATTTTAGTCACAGGCCTTTTAAACCTGCCAAATTGGGTTTTTAGCTGAACCCCTCGGATTTTTTTATCTTCCCCATAATAAATTTCTTTAATTCTACCCAAAGCCCATTTGTGAGTAGGCAAATTGTCTTCTACTGGCAACACGAGATCTCCCACATGAACATTTTCTTTCTGGAATACCCATTTATTTCTTTGTTGCGATTCGTTCAGGTAACTTCGGTGCCATTTTTTCCAAATTTGTTGCACTAATTTAGTAACTCTTTGCCATTTTTTAAATTGATGTTCCTTAAAATTGGTTAAATCAGGTTCGATAGTCGAATTCATTGGTCTATTGATCAGGTGTCAAAACTCCAAAATCATCTGCATTGGCTGATAATGGGTAGAGTGGGCGCGAATTCAAGATTGACTCTATTTGGATTGTTAATGTTAGAAATTCCTCAAAAGTTAAATTAGCTCCCCTCGAAACTCTAACGAAATGAAATTTGAACGATTTGACAGCAGCCTCCCAAAGGCCACCAAAATGAGGTGCCCTGGGAGGGCTGAATTTCCAGTCTATTCCTTCTGTAGACAAATAATTAGCCAGAATTTCATCGGGATTTTCCACTAACTCAAGAAACTTTTTCATTATGTTATTGGCACCTTTAAAGTTTGTTGCATTGTCGGAATATAACTTTGCACACTTGCCTCTTCGCGCAATGAATCTTTTAAAAGAGGCTATAAAACACTCAGATGTCAAGTCTGACAAAATCTCAAAATGAGTCGCCTTTGTTACGAAACACACAAATACACATACATACACTTTATGTAATGCACTCTTTCGTTGATTATTATATTTAATCATGAATGGACCACAAACGTCCACACCAGTACAATTAAAAGGAAAATCAGCTAAAACCCTGTCTTTAGGTAGATTGCCCATTAATTGATTAGACACTATGGGTTTTGATCTGAAACACGGAATACACTAATAAATGACAATACATAATAAATTTGAAGCACCAACATGCAAATTCTTCTTGTGATAATACTCTAAAATAATCATAGTAAATTTATTATCTTTTGGCAAGATTGCCGGGTGTTTTGGTACAAAACTTAAATTTGAATTTTCTAGCCGGCCTCCAACCCTCAAAATACCATCATCATCCAAAATAGGGTTTAGGCTTTTTAACTTACTGTTTGGAGAAACGAATCCTTTGAGTTTCAGGTTTTGAATATCTGCAGCAAATTCTTGCTGCTGCACCGCTTTAACCAAGAAATTCTCAGCTTTTTTCCACTCACTGCTACTGAGAGGATCTGTAGTACGCCCAGGTGGATTTCGGGCGTTGTCACTAAACCTAAAAATGTAACTAAGAACACGCAAAATAGACATATAATTATTACTAAGCTTAATTAATTCATACATTAAATGTCCTTCAGTAATATTAAAAATTTTAAAGTTTTTACAATTGTTCTTAATTTCAGCATTAAACTCTTCATTAGTTTCTGATACAAGAATTGGATGATTAGGGTAGTTATTATCAGCAAGAAATTCAGGTCCATTCCACCATAAGTCACAGGTCAGAAGTTTCTCGGGGTCTATACCTCGAGATAAGATGTCAGCTGGAATTTGCTCTGAGGATACATGATGCCACTGTTCAGTACTAGTATTTTCTTGAATCGTCGCTACTCTGCTTTGGACGAACTGTTTTAAATCTATTGGTTGTTTCTGGAGCCACGCAAAAAATTACCAAAATTACCCAACAAATTAAGCACCTTTTTACATTCATGCATACACGAGCCTGCTTATTTTCTAAGCATAGGATGTTTTCTCTTTTATAAAGTTTTGTTTTTATTAAATTTTTTAATTAATTTTAAATGTGTATTTTTGAAATTTTAAGTTATTTCTGCAATACCATAATAATTTTAATATTTATTTCTGCAACTCTGCAGAAGCGTCTATTGTAAAAAATATTTGGTTTGACAAAAACAAAAAGTGATCATAGTTTTATCATTATCAAAAGATTAAATCACGATTTAATAATAAATCAGTTTTTACTCTTTTATAAGATTAACAATAAAAATCTGGCTTCTTTTTCGACTTTTTTTTAAATTAACAATTTACCAGTTAATTTGGATGAATACATTATTTCTGAATTTATACTGGCATTGAAAAAAATGAATAGCATGACCAAAAATTTTGTTTTTGATTTTTATATATGCTGCAACAAATGAAACTTGGATGCAAATTAAAATATCCTCCTGCTCTAACTCACCATATTTAACAGTTTAGAATATTTTATTTGCCGCCTTATAAAGCTACGAACTAAAGTACTCACTAACGTGACTCACTAATTCAATGAAGAAATTATATTATTTTGAATTTTATTTTTAAAAAAATCATTGTTACAAATTGAGTTTAAGATTAATTTTCCAAAAATTATTAAAACTAAAAAAAAAAAAAAACTTTTAAAATTTCAAAACATAAGTTCTTACTATGTTTCTAATATCCCAGAAGGAACGTCCTGCCACATTTCACTTTCCTAAATTCAATGATTTGTCAATCAGGACAAACATTTAAGAATATAAAGATTTCAGTGTTCAAAGATTCAGTAAAAGTTTTGAAATTTTTTTTTCTTGTAAATACTTTTTTGAAATTTTAAATGCCAGATCTAGTAGATTTCTTTATATATACAAAAACTAAACTTTGCCAAGATTGGTCCAACAAATAACAATTTTCAAATGGACGAGAACATTAAAAAAAAAAAAAAAGCCATTATGAAAGAAATCACGATCATTGGAAATCTGTGGCTTCAAGTTAAAATCTCACCATATTCGAGTTTTACGCAACGACTAACGCAATGAATAATTCAATATGCAATGTATAGTAAATCCTTTTAACAAGTTGTACAAGACATTGCTCCAAAACGAAATATCAACGAGAACAATGATCAAATGTGTAAAGAAATAAAGAGGCTTCACTGTAAGCGTTTTTAGATATCTTGGGGGCAAAAAATTCATCTTGCTGTATTCATATTTTCCGTCTGTTTGACAAATCTGCAAATTTTTCTCTAATTATACATAAAAAGTTTAAGCATACATTTATCAGACATCACTAAAGCACCCTCTTTGAATTCAACTGAAGATCGAACGTTTTTCTAAGTAACAACAAGTATGACACAATACGCATTTGCTATTGCCCCTTCTGGATAACCTTCTTAATATTTCAATAAACACCTGTGCACATTGTTGAAGAAAGAGGGGGTGGGGGAAAAAAGATAATTTTATTTTAATACATGCTGGGACTCCTAAGAAAGTTTTCTTTGCACTTCTCGAGAAAATTAACCACTTTAATTAATCCAAAGCTGTTTTTAAAGATCTATAATTCTGAAAGGTTAATTTTGCAAGAGTGATTTTTTTTGGCCATCTAACATTCATTTAATTTAATTAAATCAATAAATTTTTAATGAATAATCTATGTATTTGGTATATTATATTAAGTTTCTCACTTCATGAAAAAAAGTGATAAACTAACTAAATAAGAATTTATCATAAAAAATATATTCAGTTTTTTTACAGGAAAAATTGAAACATCTTATCAACTAAATGTAAATGGCTTTACTCTGCTTTCCTTTCTGTGGCATACGAGAAAATAAAAAAATTCTGGATTGTTTAACAGAAAAAAAAAAGTTAATAAGGAAAAATATAGTTTAAAAGAATAAGAATGATTGATTTGGAAAGTGTTAGGAAACTACATTGTTAGAAAAAATAATATATATATAGATGAATTTTTTCAGATTTGAATCCCTGGGCAAAAAATGTTAATAAACGATTTCATCAATAATATAGGAATTTTTTTATGATTTGTGCTACTTTGAAACAAATATTTCATTCCTCTTGAGAAAAATGGTGGAATACGCATCAAGAAAGCTTCTTTTTAGTTAGATTTGTTAAATGATTTCATTGGTGTGCTATGGAAATTTTGAGAGGAGTGCCGACTCAGTCGTCGTCCTCATCACTTGCCTGCATTTGAAAATCACGAGTGTCTATTTCAAAACAGCCATCATGCTAGATGAGTTTTAAAGTAGGATATTCATCTTATTAAACTAACTCGGTAAATGGAAATATCTCGGGTACAGGATATTGCATTTTCTTCATAATCTAATTACATGATAACTTCTGCTTCAGACACTTGTTACCGCATTCCTTGAAATCAAAATTTATAGAATTTTCGCCTTGAATAGTTTGATCTTTTTGAGTTGTTTATAGATTCCGTCTTTTAGCATCGAATTTTAACATCTACGGATGACTTGATTTTAAACCATTATTTTAAAAATCTAAACATCTGCTCCTCATTGATTGTAATATTGAAGTTTAGGGGGATAACTTATGGAATAAAATATAACCGCGCAAATTGCTCATAATTTTGTTTAGGTTTTTGTTTATACTTAATAAGTTAAATTTTTATTTATGTTTTTTTTTAATAATATGCATTTGCTTTTTAAAAATTATTTGGCACAGTCTGTAGCTTTTTTGTGCAGCTACGAGATTTCAAAATTATTTAGTAAAACTGATGTTTTCATTTAAGAAACATAAAGAAGCAGACTATAAGAGAATTATGCGTATTATAACGTTTCATATAAACATGATTTTTATATTTCATTATACTAACCGCAGTACCCTTGGCACCATCATCATTATTTCGTTTTATTTGTTTGAAAATAAAGCAAAAAATATATTCTTCGCTAACACCTTTTAATATTCTTATAATCGATCCTTCAAGATTCTTAAACGTAGTAATTAGTTAATTACTATACAAAAGCTTTAGGATAAACGAAAGTTTCAGTTTTGCCATATGGCACATAACAATACAATTAAAACTGATAAACTTATTAAGTAAAATAAAATTTTATTTTATGAGCTAAAAAAAAAAAAAAGAGATGATAATTGTTGACTTCAGGGATTGATTGCGGTGTATTTGAACTCGAAGTTCTTAACCTCCGGTTCTAATAATGTTGAGAAAATACAGAACATGTGCAATTACATGGAAGATTTTGATTGTAGAGAAAAATTGAAACTTCAAACTACCTAATAAAAAGTGAAGATTTGTATATGAGAGGAGAATAAAATAAATTTTAAAAAGTAGGGAGGGAGAGTGGAGAAAAATTTATTTAATAGAAGTTCGCAAAAGCATTTCTAGGATGGTGCGATGCCTAACAAGGAGAGATTATATGATAATTGAACCCGTTACAATTTTTAATCAAAAGGAAAAAACGTGACTCAAAAATAAGTCAAACAGTTGAAAAAATTGCAATAATTTTAAAAGACAGTGTTTAATTTCTGCATGTGCATATTTTTGCTTTTATTTTATGCATTAAAAAATAAAAGTATCTTTAGAAAATAATTTAATATTAACATTGGCAGAAATGCGCGATTGATATACATGATTATAGAGTAAACTAGTTTCAACATTTCGATATCACCGCACAAATTTTGTTAAAATTAACTTTGAAAACTGATTAAAAATGAGAGAAAATTTGCATGACAATGGAACTGATATCACTATAAAACTAACTTTTTTTTTTTTTAATTTTAAGTTGGTATAAACATATCTTTTTTGTGTGGTGATTCATTCAAAAATAGAAAGTTTAGAAATGGAAATTTAAAATGGTAAAATAGAAATGGAAATTTACTCAATACAGAAAAATTATCATATGCAAATATTTGCCTAATAGTACATCCTCCAATAATCATTACTTCAAAGAATGAATAAAAAGTTATAGTTACAATTAAATGATTTTGTTCCAAATTAATTTGCCTGAGTTATCAAACTGCGTACTTCGCAGCTCTTGATTTTCAAAATTGAGTTTAAAAAAAAATAATAGTAAGATTAAAATAAAAACTGTTCAGCCAAAACAAATAAAGAAATAAGTAACAGTTCTTTGAGAATGATTTTCATAACACTTCTCATAAATAACATTTGTAAAAATTTGAAGGTCCTCATTGAGATGCTACAGCATTTTACTTAAATTTTGAGATCCTCTGTTTTTATCTCTATCTCTTCTAATAATAAATGATTTTTGTGTCTTTTGATGACAATTAGCAATTTAACTAGACATGTATGTATTTTGGAGGGGGAGAAATGCACACTTCAAGGATATTTTTTTGATATTTTGATTAGTTTTAATTAATTAAAAGTAAATAAAATGCCGGCATTTTTCCGCTACAACTCTTAAAAATATTTTGACACAATGATAATTTTTACATTAACATAAAAAGATAATCTTAAAATTCAATACATTATATTTTTAATATAATTTTTTTTATTATAAATCAATTTCTTAAAAATATCTTAAGCATGTTTTGTAGCATTAAATTCCATTCTTGAAGTAAAATTCAAATCATCTGAAATGTTGCTATTAATATTTCATCCTTTCCCCCATTGTTTCTGAACGAAATAGGAGGATTCGACTTCTTTTTCCATGTTGAGTAGTTTCCAGTATGAAATATGGTTTTAATAAAAATTTTCTTTCTTTCAATTAAGGTTTCAACTTCAGAATCAAATAATGGCGACATTCATGCCATAAAACTGAATGTATAAATTCATGGGTAGAAAATTAAGGAAATGCATAGCACAATGAATTGACCGATGTAAGGCTTCTAAAATAGTAAAAACATTAATATATCAATGTTTGAAGATTTTTCCTGAGGAAGCATGGGAAGGCATGAGTACAAAATTATTAATAATAATAATAATAATAAATATTTAAGATAAATTTTTTTACAACCATTAATAATGGAATCACTTGGTCGACAAAGATGGCTATATTTCATAAAAAAAGGGGGAGGAATTGCTGGTTATTTCACTTTCAAGTAGTTTCATTTGTAATTTATATATAATTGGAGGAAATTATTAATAATTAATTACTTAGATGATAAAATATTCAGTTAACACTCAAACTTTTAATCCTCTAGACAACTTTTGCATTAAAAAATAGTATACACTTAAATAAAATTTATCTTAAGTAATAAATAAAAGTTAACCAGTTTAAATATATTAAAAGAAAGTTATTATTTTGACAGTATTTAATTCACTTGATCTGTTAAGAGGAATTCATTATAGATTATTACGTACGATGTTTTTTTTTTAATCCAATCTATTTCGGATTATTTTTCCCCCTTCTTAAAAACTCTAGGTTAAGGGTTCCGTATACACGCCACCTACAATTTTCAAACGTAATGTTATCCTATGGAGAAATATTTTAAGACTATTAAGTTTGCTATTGCGGTTTCTTTCTTATGAAGTCAACTGCAATCAGTAGAAGGAATAAAAACACAGGCTTCAGCCAAAGGAATTTTTTCTCTGACTTCTCAAAGTATTTTTAAATATTTATTAAAAGTCGCAAAACTTCAAATTCGCACATTTAAATAATTCCATAAAATTTTTTTTATCGTAAATAAAATAAAAATAGCAAAATAGCAGCATCGGTATTGGTATCTTCTTTCCGATGCATATTTTATTTATTTTTTTAAATTGTAAAAGCAGTATTTTAGTCCTAAAATTGGAAAAATAATTTGCATTCCCCTCCAATGCTCCTTTAACCCCTCCCATTCGCGGAGGAATACACTATAAACCCACCCTTTACAATCTGATTTATTATCTGGTCTTCACTAGGTCTTAAAATCTCCCCCTCCGCATTATCTTCTTTCCGCCTTTCTTTCTTTTTATTTTGTTTACCATCACAGCTGTGGTCTTCCCAATCCATACTTGTTTCTGCGAATGTTACCGCATCCTTGCAAACAAATTTAGTAGACTATTTTCAAGTATATGATTATATTTATCTGTAAATTTGCAAATCGTTTATTTTTCTTGCTCACATGTTTGAAATATTGAGGGGAAATTAACTGAATATGGATTATCGAAGAGGTAAAAAGACAAGATTGTTCCCGTCGGCAAATAGGAAAAAGCGAACGGGACAAAACTTAGCTGAATGGAGAGAAAAGTAAGTATAATTCTTTAATAAGTTTAAATTTAAAACAGAACCTTAGTTATGATTTAGTTAGTCAAACAAAATAATTTTGAACTCTTTTTTTAAAAAATTATTTTTCCTAAAAAGAATCATTTTATTTTGCTGTAAATCAAAACTGTATAAAAATTGTATTTATCAGCATTTTGATAGAAAAAGTTTAACAAGCAGAGGGTTCAGGACAGTAGTGACCTAAAAATTATCCAAATTCAGAAAAAGTTAACTTTATTTTTTTATAATTATCTACAGAGTATTATATCATATTTTAGTAGGGAGGCACAAATAATCAACATTATTTTTTACAGTTTTAATTTTTCAACGACGATTTTAATTATCATAAGTAAAAATAATCAATTTTAAATTTTTGCAGTTTGTATTAATGTATGAATTTTGAGTGACTTATACACAAATACAAGTTATTGTAAAAATTTACGAGTATTGCAATTTTTTAATAATAATATAAGTCCATATTTCGCATTTCTTATCAATAATTTTCACAAGAAATGGTTTGATAATATTGAAAATAAATAAATGCTTTAAGTTATATAAATGAAGGAAATCCAAAATATTGCGGCTTTTAAGTATATATAATTCTTTAAAGTAGTCGCGAAATGCAATTTAAGAACAACTGATATCACTAATTTTATACTATTTCATATTTGTAGAATTAAAATGATGTGTATAGCCAATAGAATTTAAAATTGC
Source organism: Argiope aurantia (assembly GCA_026543865.1). NCBI lineage: Eukaryota > Metazoa > Arthropoda > Arachnida > Araneae > Araneidae > Argiope > Argiope aurantia. The sequence continues at coordinate 1,486 of JAPMOR010058754.1, read as the reverse complement.
ATTAAAAAATGTGAATTATGTACAATATAAAGCTGCCATGGAATTTTTCAGACGGAAAGGCAAGCGAATATGTTTGGAAAAAACATCTCCAGATGAACCTGCTGAAACTCTGTGTGTTTCCAGTCAAAATCATCAAGCATCAAAGGATATAACTCTCATTGGAAGAAGAATTGATGTAGGGTATTTTTTCAGCAAACTTCGTCAAATAGACAACCACGGTCCCTTTAATTGCTCTTTAGCAAATATGATAGTCGTATCTGAAATAAGAAAAGGATTGAAAACTGGTATTGAACTAAAGTGTAGCATGTGTTTTTTCACAGAAATTGTTTGGTCTGAAAACCCAAATTCGCACAAAATGCCTATAAATACTGCCGCTGTTTCGGGTATCATGGCTACGGGCGGAGGATATTCAAATCTAGAAGAAATTCTCTCGGCCCTGGATATTCCTTCCATGACTTCATGCACTTTCCAAAAGGAGCATGACCGCATTTCGACAGCCTGGGAAGAAACGGCTACAAAAGAAATGCACGATGCAGCAATGGAGGAGAAACGTCTGGCGATAGAGGCTGCTGGAATAGATTCAAATGGTATATCTCTTTTGACCGTAGTTGCTGACGGCTGTTGGGCAAAAAGATCATACAGGACAAATTATTCATCTCTATCCGGAGCGGTATGTAATGCAATCATCACTTTTTGCAAAAAAATGAAGAGTAGATATTTTAATAAAATCCATTTGAATGCTTTAATATTATAGATATTTTGATTTCTGATAAAATTAGGTTCTAATTCTGGAAAATACAATTGCATTATTATTATTATTTAACCCTTTTATCTTCATTATCTTAATCTTTTTCTTCATTTGACCACATTAACTAATCCTATTGTTAACTATTAGTTTTGAAATGAAGATTATTACTAATAATAGATTACTTCTGAAATAGGATGCGAAGAAAGCTAAAGCCATTCATTTCACTGATGCAGGTTACCAAAATATTTGCTTAGAGCAATTATTTTTTTTTTATCCTGAAATAAAAGAAAATATATTTAAACGGTATAAACATCTGAGATAATTGCTTCATAAGAAATGCACGTTTTTTTCCAATAATGATGAATATTTCCTGAAGGATTGCTCCAAGTATGTAATTAAATATTTAAACAATAAAAATGATTATATGGTTAATAAATATAAATATTTTTGTATTTCTCAAGCGCAATATATTGAAAAGCTTATTTTAAAGGCTTAAGTACAATACGAGCATTAAAAAGTAAACGAAACCGAAATTATATTTATCTAAATTGAAATATTGAATACTACTGATATTTCTGAAAAAACTATTTTATATTAGTGGAAATATTTCATAACAATGTTGTAAAACTATTTCCAGTGCTTTTATTTATTCGTTATGTCTTACTAGTTTTTAAATGTTACTCCTTCCAGTTAAAATTACAACAAAAATGATATATATATGTCTTTTTTTTTTTTTTT
>JAPMOR010058749.1:411671-422971 GCA_026543865.1 Argiope aurantia | reverse complement strand
ATATAATATTTTAAAATCTTGATTAATTTCCTAAATTTTATTTGAAATTATGCCATATAAACTTCCTTCTAAAATGTTCTCTTATCCGAGAGAAGAGATAAAAATACCTCCCTATCCTAAATCTACATGTGTCAAAGAAATCCCTATCAAAATCTCGTGGTAAAATCACTGAAGGGAAAAATGTTGGTCTCTTCTTCTCTTGTGTCGTGTTGCAGACTAGCGTATTTTTGACCACTTATTCTCTGTGAGTAAATTAGGCCTTCTGTGGTGAAATAAATCTAAGTTTTAAAATTTCAAAAGTTTCTTCTGTTCCTAGCAGCCAATCAATACATCTTAATTGTTTTAACAGATTAATTAAACTATTTATAAAAACAAATAAATATAGAAATTATAAAAACAATTATTAACAAAAGTATAATTAAAATGTGAAAAAAATTTCATATATTTTAAAGCATAACGAAGGACAAATCGAAATGAATATTATATGGAATTATTTCAGAAGGCTCACGCAAAAAAATAAGCGCCGAGGACTTTCAGCATACTTATTCCGGCCCAATAGAATGTAAACATTTTATATTTTTCTCATTTAGCAAAATTTTTACACAAATGATTGTTCGAATTTCTTACTTAAATCTTTTTTAAATTGGTTTAAAGTATTAACATATCAAACATTTCCTGAGCAAGACTGGCAAAATTTCATTAAAAACTTTCGAAATGATTAAAAAAATTTGTTAACATTTTTTGATACATATCAATATAATGCCTTTTAAATGAAACAGCCGTCTGAATTTAATGTTCATTATGCAGTTATATTTAATAATACTAAAAGTAAAAATGTATGTATCTATCGTCTGTTAGTCCGTGAATGAAATGTAAGCCAAATTGTTAGATTTAATGCAATCAAATTTCACACAAATGCACAGGGTTTTTATAATTAAACTTTCTATACTTAGAGAGAGGGCTGTGTATGGTGTTCTAAGGGCTAGAATGGTATGAAATTTGAACTACATATACTTCAGATCATGCGCTTGATATTTATTAAGTTAAAAATTAGCTCAAAACACCACCAGTAGGTGGCGCTGTCGAGTTACATAAAAGCTCTACTGATGTTCTATATGAGTGCTACGGTTTTCCACAATTCATATCAGTCTCAATACCGTGTGTTCTATAACATAATGCAGTAAGTCCGCGTAAATTCCACGAATTAGCCAAATAATACAGTCTTTCAAATGCTTTAAGGTTATGAGTTGCTCTCGGTAGATTTTGTCCTTTAAATACTTTCAAAACCCGAAGTTGCAAAGGGTGAAATCTGGCTAGTGTGAAGGTCAAGATGTAGGAAAATAGCGTCTAATTGCATTTTCTTCAGTGAAAGTTTTCCGTACACTATGAAGAGTATTAACAGATGCCCGACCTGCATCAAAACTGTTTAAATAAGGCAGTTACGTTGTAACAGGTTGGGGATCAAATAGTCTCTCAATATATACGGAAACCGTTGTGCAGCTGTTAAAAAAAATAAGCACCGATGATGAAAATTGCTGGGAAACCGTACCATATCGTAATTTGTGCAGATAACAATGAATTTTCTGTTACCCAGATGCGACAATTATGAGTATTCACTTGGTTATTTTAGTGAAAGTGGGCCTCAAACGTCCACAGAATATTCATCAGCCAAGTGACTTCAATTTCCATTCGTACAAGAAAACTGCAGCACAAATGTTTCTCGAACTCCAGCATCCCTGTAGGAGAATTCATGCAGACTAGGGATTATTCAAGGCTAATAATCTGGAATTCGTCTCTCCACTTCCCAAATAGGGCATATCAATAGTGCGAGAAACTGTTGATAGACTAGAAACACCATGTGGATATTGGCTAGACGTTTTCATGACCAAAAAAGTCACATCTACGCGTGCAGGGTCTACAACATGTCGTCCTCTATCTGGTAAAATACTTAGCTGCCCGGTTCTTTCAAGCCTTTTCATCATGTCACATGAAGTGGTATGTGAAATTAGTTCATGGCGTATCTTCTTCACCCGACGAAATGCTTTTAACACAGCACGGGCGTTTTCTTCATTCTGGCAAAACATACAAACAAAGATCTACAATTGCACTAATAGATCAGTGTCTTTTAGCATCAGCAGGATGCAACAGCAAATTGAATATAACCGTCTGTGCATTGCTTGTCTTGCACTTTTATTAAGCTTATCATTTACATAAGTTGCGAAAATTCTCTGTTTATGCAAATTACGCTTAATCAGTATTAAAGCGCTACAAATCGGTGAAGTCATATTATGACTTTTCATTTCTTAAATCACGAAAACATATTTTTTCACTTATTTAAGAAGCGTTTCTATGCTCTTTGGTTGTTGGCGCTGAGATTTTTCAGTGCCATTGAGGCACGAATCTGCGAACTTCTTGGTCGCATTCCGGTACCTCAATTTCTCGGAATTGCAGATATCGAACACATGATCTGTAGTGTCTATTGTGCACATTCCATGTCTTATGACTCATATAACGCCCAGCAGTGCCACCTATTGGAATTTTTTTTACTATTTTTTTATTTAATAAATCTCTAGCGCATGAACTCAAGTGTCTGTGGTTCAAATTTGAGGGCATTTTGGCCTATGGAATGTCCTACACAATCCTCTAAGTAAGGGAAGTTTAATTATAATAACTCTGTATTTTGAAGTATTGGAACCTCAAAGCGGTTTTTTGAAACTTGAATTAATTTAATTAATCAAAAATGAAGAGAAATTCCGATGATTTTAGTGATGACTTCAAAAATAATTCTGTTACAGTTTACACTTCCTTAAAATTTTAAAAAAATGCTATCTTAAAATTCAGTTTTTTTTTATATTAGCTTAAAATTCAAATACTAATCTGTTCAATGATATTATGTGCAAGTATTTCCTAAATTTAACAAGATTTTAAAAATATTTCTAGGTACGATTTGCCGCACAATAATTTTCAATATTGAAATTTAAGCCAGACCTCATTCCTTGCTTTTTTAAATCTTTAAGTCGTTTGTTTCTCTTTTGTCGAAAAAGATTATTGTATCTGACATGATTTTCTTTAATTAAGAATTTTACTTTACTCTTAAGCAATGAAAAGTCAGTATAAATATTAGATTCTGTCTTTCTCTGTATGGTGTGGAGAGGGGGGTGCAAGTTCAGTGAAGGTGAGTCCTTCGCATAAGTCCTCGTCATCTGACAGTGGTTCAAAATTACGAAGCCAGTCCCAAAATAGCCCCAGTGTTGCTTTAAAACGAGACGTTAATATAACTAAACTAAACCCTTTCTCTGTATGAACTTAAGCCTTAGGAAACTTTTATTTCAAGATAAAATTTTTCATTTGATATTTATTGAGAGTACAGAAATAATTTAGATTTTCATAACTTCTATAGTTACAGATATTTCTAATTGTGAATTTCATAAGCAGATATCAATTATCCTTATTTTAAAGAAGCTGTTGCTATTATTTAAAGTTATTCATTTATGATATATAAATAGATTAATTATATAATCATTATATAATAGATTAATTTATATAATGGGTTAATTTATAATCACATGATAACTGCAATTATTGGAATATCCATTAAAATCACGATTGATTTTTAATGGCTAAAAAGTTGTTCCATACACACACGTTATTTTTTAAGGAGAAACAAGCGTGCTGATCTTTAAAAATATTTTTTATTCTTAATGATGTTATGGAATGAGTTCAATTTTTAACTATTATTAAGATTTCTTTGTCAGAATCATGACCAATGGGAGAAAAGGACCCATGAGAAAGTATTTTGAACTTATATAGTTTTAAAAAAGAATCTTCAGATACAGCATTTTGGAATAGCTAAACTTCATGTTAGTGTCATCGTGAGAAAATAAAGAATCCACGCAATTCAGAAGTTTGGCTTGCCTTCGTGTGATTAGAAGCTAATTATTTTTAAAACACAAATAAATTGAAAGTATTACATGTACAGGGTGATGCAAAACTTATCGCTCAAATTTCGTGGGGAGGTAGGAAATATCTCAGTAAATCGATTTTACATAGGAAATTATGTCCGCAAACTTCATCTGCATGGACAAAATGGACAAGTGAACACAAGGAAACTGTAAAGCTAAGTGGTAACGAATGTGACCTTTATTCCAACTATGTAAAGTACATTAGTTACCAGGAGGTGCTTCACAGTAGGTGCTCAAATTTGCGACAATTTACACGAACACGGAATTAATAGCGCCGTTGCATCGACCACTGAACATTTTCAAAAACTCCTGGCATATCACGGACAATGCCTGAGGTATATCCGCCGAGATAAGTGGTATCAACATGACGGAGCTCCAGACCACAGCACAATTGTTGCGTGTGATTACCTGAGCTGAACATTCGGAACTCAATGGATCGGCAGAGGTGGACCGATCGCTTAGGCACCCAGTCACCTGATTTATCGCCCATGAATTTCTTTTTGTGCTGGGCCATAAAAGGCCATATGTACGAGACCCCCTTCGACAATGAAATGGACCTTGTTACACGAATAGTGGCAGCCACAGGCATTGTCCGTAATATGCCAGGCGTTTTTGAAAATGTTCGGTTATCAATGCAACGGCGCTGCGAATCTTCTGTTCGTGTAATTGACCGCAATTTTGAGCACCAACTGTGAACTTGTACTTTACCTTGTTGGAATAAAAGCTAAATTCGTTACCACTTAACTGTACTGTTTCTTTGTATTCACTTCACTTGTCCATTTTGTCCATGAAGATGACGTTTGAGGATATACTTTCCTATGTGAAATCGGTTTCCTGACGTATTCCCTACCTCCCCACGAAATCTGAACGATAAGTTTTGAATCACCCTATATATAACAGATATAGCTTTTCCGGCCAAGTAATTAATATTTTTAGATCTTTCACAGTTTATAGTTACAACCGTCCATTCTCTGTGCATATTATTATGTTCATATAATAATTTATATTTCTGAAATATATTTGGCATACGATGCAATTTTTTTTGTCTGGATGAGTTATTAAGATAGTTGCTATGACTGGTCTTTTAATTCTTTAATTAATTAATTTAATTATTTAATTTTTTAATTAGTTTCAGAGTAAAAGAATGTGCAGAAATTAATTTCTTTGATTCTGTACTGTAATTTTCTGAAATGTACTGTAATTTTCAGCACATTTATTATATTACTTCATATTACTTCCTCGTTTATTATCCTTTATAAGCATAGTTCATTTTTAATGAAAAACTTCTTTATATAAATTTTTGCTCATTTGTAATATACTTTTATCTTAATTTTACAGTTATACCCCACAGAATTTCATCAACCTAATGGATTTTAAAGGGACAGCAGTCACCTACTTAATAATCAGCAGAGTAATATGCAAACGTTGTAATTTCAGATTAAATTCTTACTAGTCTGAAATGATAAAATAATCTTAATTAAATCTCATATATATTTTTTAAATATCAATCTGTTTAACATTTTCAAAAATTAGATAAAAGCGCTTACATCATTAATTGCAAAACATTCGACATATTTTCATTTTATATATGATTCAAACTTTTGTTCAAATAGCAATATATTTTTATGAACTGTTTTTTGTTTTTTTTTCGTATTTTTCAATTTATATCTCAGTTTTATGAAGCAATTACAGGTTTCAAAGCAGCAAAAAGGAAATAAATTTAATAACTAAATTAAAGTTGGTTAATATTACGAAATTAAAGCAATTAGTATGATCGTCGAACTAACTGTGATTTCAGTTTTATATATGGAATTCGTGTTAATAAATACTTACACTGGTATCCATGGTTGATTTCATTTATAATAAAAAAGCGTGTTCGAGCCGTTTTGTTTTGCGATTTGCCTAGATTTTTTAAAGACCGATATTAAATATTTGAAAAGATAATTACTGAACAGTAATTCATGAATGATTTACTAATGATCTATTCCTTAACAAACTTTAATGTCATGACACATTGTTTCATGCGTTTCACAAATAGAAATGCGTCAATTTAATGCCAGAAACTAAAATTTAAATAGATATTTGTCATAAACCAAATCGGAAAAATCCTTTTTGATATAAAACACAAAAGATAACATTGATTTTAATTTTAAAAACGATTAAATACTGAATTGAATAATGTAGAAACCCAATACAAGAGTTTGCTTTTAAAATTAACTAGCATGAAATTTTTTAGTAATTAAGAGTAAGCATTTGGTTATATGAAGTTTACAATTATTGTTGATTTTGAATTCTTTTTATTTTAATATTAGATTTAAGATTTAACTATGATAATTTTCCAAAGGAACCTTTGAGATGCATTACTATTTAACAAAATATATACTTCAAATATTCGGAAACTATTTTCGTCTAAATAAATTTAAGAGAATAATTCAGTTATCGATGTCACGGTTAAAGAATATATAAAAAATAAAAATAAGACTAATTAAAAGCTTTACTTTTTATGCTGAATAATAATGATATTAATTAAGCTCAAATAATTTCTAAAAAAATTAAAAAATATTATTTTGAAATTAAATAAAGACAATGAGTTAATACATTGCATTAAAGAAAATGAAACCAAAAATTCGGCATTAATCTTCATTGAAGGAAAATATTTCGAATTTTTATGAAATGTATATTTTTTTAGGAGCTCAATGACATTATGTAACTGTAGAGAAGTTGTTCTATTAAGAAAAGATTTGTAACTCTAGAAAAAAAATTGTTTTCTTGAACAAACAAGAAATTTTTTTATATATAAAAAATTTTCTTGTTTGTTCGAATTTGAATTCGAAACGAAATTAATTTATTCTAACCACACGAAGTAGCAAAAATATTGATACTAGTTCTTTATTCTATTCATTGCATTTTTCATCACTGCAAAGATTTTTTCCCCTAATAATTTCTATACTTAGGACTTTTATTTTTAATTAATTTTTTTCTTGTCATTAAGTTTAGTTTATAGCAATTCTGAACAATTTATAAACTGTTTCAAAAAAAAATTTTTTTTTTTTTTTTGCTGATTAATAAAAGTGTTTGACGAATAGAAATAGGATCTTTTGAGCTGATTTATATTAAGTTCGATCTACTTTTATCAAACACTAATTGCACGATTCGTTCCCATGTGTTTGCCTCGGCTGGTTAATCAAACCAGCGATAATGTTTTCCCCACACTTTCTCTCATACTCTCTTATAAAGGTGGTGTTATCCCCCACCCTCCGCAAAAAAATTTGGACATTGGGTAAATCAAAGAACGGCTTGCATAGCAGTGGCGTACAACAGTTACGAAGTATTAACCTTTGGCGTGAATTTAAAATTTTTACAGTATCTATTGTATGAACTTTGGCGAGTTTTTTTGGCTATTAATCCCCGACTTGCAGTTAATAATGTTCGAACATTGAATTTATGTTTTAGACGTGTTTTTCCGAACTTTCTGAAACCAAAATTTGACATAGAACTGCAATTATAGTAAAAAAAAATCACATACCAGATTTGATAAATTTAAGCCATTAAGTTTTTGCGTTTACTACTTCTGAAACTATAAAATCGATTGACGGTCAACCTCGAGTTGGATTTGGCTCAACATTCGATAGATGTCTACATTATAGATGTTGAATCTGTGTACCGAATTTCATATATGTAGCTCTCTTCATTTTGTAGTTACCGAGTTAACTTATATTCGAACAGCATGACAGACAGACTTTCTCTGAATGGACATTGTTCAAAATTTGATAGAAATCTGCAAATTTGGTGTAAAGACCATATACTAAATTTCATCCGTCTAGCTCAAAATGTTTTTGAGTTATCTTTGTCACAGTCAGACAGACATTTTTTAAATGCGTTTTTCGAACTGAGGAAGGTCTAAAACGTGGAGATTAGTCAAAATCTCGAATTCGAATTTTTTGACGATTACAATATTTTCTCTATACTTCAAATACAAGAAAGAAAAAAGCATTTTCAAACAGTCATGACTGACTCACATGTTAATGTCAGATACAATGTTTGCCTAACTTAATAGTGATTTGAATTTGGGAATTTATGGGTACAACAAAATGTATCCGGATATTAAAATGAGAGGAAAAAAATCCCCATTTTTGTTTTTAAGAAATTTTATTTTTGTTTTGGGGAAAAAATTTCCAACAAAGCGGACTAGGGAAACTACTTGGGGCCTCTAAGTTAAGAAGAGGCCAAATTATGGTAGATTAAAAAACTTATATGCCAAATAAATAAGTTTGCAAATGTTACAAATTCTATGAATGATAAAAAAAAATTTAAAAATGTTAACACTTTATCTAGTATAATTGGTCAAGTTCCTTTCATTAATTAGAATATTTAGGGAATTGAGCATCTGTTTCAATAATACTTTTTAGAAACTTTGGACCTTGAGAAGTTTGGAGTCATAACAGATATATAAAAACAAATACATATTTACGAAGTTAATAAAATAAAAAATATTAATAAAATAAATCATAACATGCTTAAAATGTGCTGCAATTTGAGGCCATTTTATTAATCTATCAGCACACGCAGTCATTTCTTGAGCACACTTTACCACACACAGGGAGTCATTTTGACCCCAAATTGTCAGGCATTCATAGCTTATCTTATTAGCAATTTATATAAAAATAAAATATGATCAAAATATACGAATACTTTTTCATGCAAACATGTTCTTAATTAAGACACAAATGCGATTTTTAATAAGAAAAACCAAAATTAAATGTTGCCTATTTTCTGTATTCATTTCCTTTTACCATATTCTATTCACAGAAAACTCATAATTTTTAATGTAAACAGTTTATAAAAATATTGAAAGATTTAAAAAAAATCTATATTTTAAAAATAGTTTATATTTGATTTTTTTTTTTTTTGAGTATTTAGAATTTGCGTTTTGTTCTAATTCTGTATCACGATCATTTCCAAAATTTCATCAATATATTACGAATCTGAGCTATCAACATTTTGTCTACTAGTTGGAACATTTGCGAGATCTCTGAATCTCTGCTCTCACGTGTGTGCACTGTCAGTTGTAACAGTAAAACAATCTGAAATTATAGCACACGCAGGGGTCAATCTGACCCCAAATCGAAACAAAAGAGGAGATAATAATGATTGATTTCTGCTGTTCTAATCTTCTTCTATCTATCCCATGAAGGTTTAGGAAGTAACAGGTGAAATTTTTTATAAATTCCTAGAATTTCTAAATAAAAAGGAAGGATGGAGTCAAAAAGACTCCCATGTGCATGCTGACAGGTTAAAAGAGAAGAGTTATGCATAATATGCAAGTCAGGTAAGTAAAATAACGAAATCAGCCATGGCTGCGGAGTAAGAAGAAAAAATGGGGGGGGGGTTCCTTCTTTTTTAATGCAAATAATTTATTCCACAATTTAGCGCCCCCTAGTAGTTGAATATGGGACACTCGCTCTGCCTGCCCCATCCTAATCACGCCAGAATGAATTAATTCAAAACCAATTGTAGAATGTCAACGCTTACAAGCTTTGAAATACTCACCTATTTTTTCAAGTGTCATTTCTTCCTCCGCTTACAGCGTATTTTCGGTAATGAGAGACCTTGACTGAGAAAATGCTTTCAGCTTTTCGTAACGTTTTCACAAACTCGTCCACGTTTTCGTTATTTCAGGCAAGTTAATGCCCACCGCAGTGTTTACACCACATGGCATAGACACATAAATAAGGCGCGCCTCCTCTTCTTTTTATTATTATGCTTATTTTGTGCCGGGGCTGCCCTTTTCAGAATTATCGATTGGGTTAATCTTACTCAAGGACGCCGGTCATTCCTCGGAAAGCTGGCGTCGTGACGTCGGAAAGGGAATTTCAATTTCCCTTTGTCTTGAGCGTTTCGTCTCTTTTTTTTTCAGTTGACGCATTGCATTATGGGTGAAATACTTCCCTGTTGATAACAAACCGCTTCGCTGATTCCGGTTGCGAGAATTTCATTGGTATCCGTAATGTTGACTACATTAATCGCATCATCCTCGATGGAAATAGTAGCGTTAAATAATAAGTCGTTTTTAAAAATTAAAAACGCAGAAAAGTAATTTTTATTTCTTATAGAAATTAAATAAGGAATGTTTGGAATCTTTTATTAACGTAAGATAAGTTTTATCTGGTGCATCTAAAATAGACTAGAAGCTGTTTAATATAACTGAATATATTGATACGCGAAAACTGTCTCACGCAAATCGAGCTCGCTAAAAACAAATGAAAGAAATAGTTATTAATTTATCAATGAAAAAGAAAGTTAAAGCGGCCATTAACTTTCACTAAAAACTTCATTGGTTTAATTGGTAACGATAATAATAAAGTTTGATTACAGTAGTTAATATTTTTATTGCATTTTTGTTTAAGTCATTTAATGTTTGTTTTCAGTTGGTTTGACTTTTAATGAAATATGTAAGATAAATTATTGATAAAATTCTTGAAAACATATTTTTAATTCACTAATAAAAATCTTGCTGGTTCTTTTACTAATTACAGTTGAGTGGCAAAGAATTTGTAAATGTGAAAAGAAATATCTGCTAAAATTAGTAGTTAATAATAATAATTAGTAGTTAGTAATACCATTTGAAAAAAAATTTATATACTGAAAAAGAAGTAAACACGGAATATTTGAAATGATAAATACTAACAGGATTCTATGAAATATATTCTGTGAATATTCGCTGATGCATCAGAATCATAGCTGCTAATTTTCTACCTTTAATTATAAATCACTTATCAGAAAACTAATAATTCGCTCAGTAACAGACAATAAATAAATTAATTAATTTAAAAATTATTGTAATCGTTTTTGCTTAAAACCTGCAAACATTTTAATGTAGCAAATATACGAAGTATCCTCTGAAATCATGATCCAATAATTGATTTCTGAATCATTTGGAATAGGTATATACTTCAATTTGGAAAATTTTCTATATTACGTGAAGACTTTTATTTTATGCCGTTTGAATCAATAAATGTAATGTTAAAAATCACGAAAGGTAAAATTTATACAGTTATTCCTTTCAATTAATCATATTTAGCTATTCATTCTTAATAAATTAACATTCTACAGAAAAACGTTCTACTCATTTGCGACCGAAATTGACCTAGTTACGAAAATATAATTTTCATTATTTTAGGCCAATCAACGGCCGCTTCTTTCATTGGAACCGCAAGTTGTTTGACAGATCTGTCTCTAGACGACCATTAAAATTGTTTAATAACAAAGAATAGCCAAAGATATTCCCTGCTAATCAGTGAGATCTTATGTTGTAGACAGGCTTTGAAAATTACAATG